>PVJH01011031.1:0-70827 GCA_004026705.1 Nesogale talazaci | reverse complement strand
AGGGGGACTGGGGATGGAAAGGGCAAGAGACGCAAGAAATGGAGACAAGACAGGACTCTGATCAAGTCTCCTTTATTGAGCGAAAAGGCAAGGTTAATATAGGCCAGCAACAGGAAGGGGAGGTACAACTTATGAAAATAAGGGGTAGGGATAATCAGCCAATCATCATACACATACCATCAAAGAAACAGCGGGGGGGGGGGGAATGGCAGGGAAGCAGTTCTCAAACAGGTCCGCATGCTAATTAGGTGAGCTCAACAGGTCCGCATGCTAATTAGGTGAACTCAACAGGTCCGCATGCTAATTAAGTGAACTCATGGATTCAAAGGTTATCTTGCCCGCAAACCGTTACAATACAAAAGGCGTCACTGAGAGATGGGAACAGCATTCAGCTTCCCACAATAGTGCACCACTCTTCTATTTTCTAATATCTCGGATCGTTTTACTCTGTTCTAGAATGTTATATAAATGACATCATATAGTGTGCATGATTTTGTACCTGTCTTCTTTTGCTTGCCGTACTTCTGAGGTTCATCTATGTTGTGTTGTATAATCATAGCTTGCTTATTTTATTGATGACTTTTATTTCATTTTTTTTTTTTTGATAACTTTTTTGTGACCAAGGGAACATAGAGGGCCAACCTACATACTCTTCCTCTGGTTCTTGGTGAGAAGTTGCATTCCCACTTTTAATGCTTGGTTTTATCTGATAGAGACCAGTGTAACTCTGTAAACCTGACTAAATGACCTACATTCAGAAATTCCACTCCCCCCCCCAAAAGAACCCTTGTTCTTGATGGAGCACATATGTTCCACTACTTGTACTAAAAGACCCCTCAGTTCAAACCCACCAGTCACTCATAGGACAAAGAAGCAACTTTCCATTAAGTACAGAAATTTTCTTCCTATTCTCAGTATAAATTGTTTTACTTTTTTCTCATCCTTTAAAAAAACTTATGTTATTAGTTGAGAGTGAATACATTCATTATATCATCTGTAATTCAATCGCATCAAGCAGAACTGTACAATTGCTACCACAAACAATTTCCAAACACCTTTTCCTTCCTGGACTCCTTGGCATTGCCTCCCTTTTATCTCCCCATCACCACTCTAGCCCCCTGCCCTGAAACTCTTATTGTACTTGATGACCCTGCAGGTTCATCAATCCTGAGTGTTGTACACCAACACACAAAAAGCATATAACACAACTTCATGAGGGTGACCTCTAATGACATAACACCTCTTAAAATAAATAGCATTAAAGTATCATCATATTCATGCTATCAACTTATGATATATTTAAAATACATTGCTGAACTTGGTTTCATAATACTGTATATAAGACTCTTTTTCTTTATGATTTTGAATGATACTTTTCTACTATCTGTATTTACCTTAGTTTGGCATCAAAATTATAGTTTGCAAAATGACTGGAATGTCTTCATTCTTTGAAATCATTTGAAGAGAGATTATCTCTTCATTAAGATTTGGTAAATTCATGCCTACTAAAATTTTCATAGGTAGATTTAAGAATGCAAGTTCAATTTATTTTACAGTGCTAACAGTATCTGTGTTAGGCAGGGTTCTCTAGAGAAACAAAAACAGGACACTTATGAATATGTATGGATAGGTTTATATAGCAAGAAGGAATATAACAGCTAATTAGTTCACACAGCAGTATAGAGGGTTCAGTTCAACTTACTTCCATTGAACAGCCAGTCCTTCAAGTTGTGTGGGCAGGTCCAAAGTCAAGGAAGCAGGCAGTGGAGTCCTCCCTCAGGCAAGGCTAGCAGAGGCTGCCCACAGGCAGCAGACAGCAGGGTGGGCCACCCACTGTCAGTAGCTCAGGAGCTTAGCAAAGCAGACCCAGATGGGATATTGAATCAAGGTGACAGGATCCACCGGCTTCTAGCTCAAGTGATGTAAGCACCAGCAGCATGACAAAGCTGGTCTTGATGGAGCCTCAACCTCTAGCTGCACAATCCATGGATTGGCTTGGCCCACAGGTAGCGTAGCTCACAAGTTGAGGCAGAAAACCTCCAGCAGCATGTTCTAGCACACTCCAATCACCAGAGAGCAAGAGGGGAGGCGGGGCAGGCCCTGAAGAGCCATTTATCTCTTTGTCCACCAATCAAACTACAACCTGATTAATCTCACATATTCCTATTGGCCAGATTGGTACAATAACCCTCTCATAATATCAATCAATATTTTTGTTGTATATATAAATTATATAAACATATTTATATTTCAATAGTATTCATTCACTAAGACAAAACTATTAGTCTCTATGGGAAATTTTTATCAGTCAATAAAACCAAGTTGCCAGTGTAAGGCAAACTCACAAGCAATACAAACCTGAACAAAGTCCATCAACCTCAATGTCTGTGACCTTTGGAGAGGTATCCTCTGTTTCTTCCCCCTAAGAGTGTCTCAGCTTCGGGTCCAAATGAATTCTTCAGGTTTTTTTTTTTTTTTTTTTGTGGGCATCGCTGCCTCTGGTGATCGAGAGAGCTACCCAGCGCTACTCCTGAGAGCCGCTGCTGGATTTGAACCACCAGGCCCACGGGCTTCAGTCCTGCACTCAACCACTTACGCCGCTGGGGCTCAGTCCTCTTCAGTTGCTCTTAAGATGTGACAAATATGTCTAAGGTTTAATGTGCCTGTTCAGGTGTATACAGATTAATCAAGAGAGCAAAGTTCATCCTGTGACAGTTAAACTTAACAAAACAAACGCATTGCCAGTGAGTCCATTCTGACTCATGGTGACCCAAAAGACAGAGTAGAACTGCAGGTTTCTGAGGTTGTAATTCTTTGTAGTAAGAGATAGTGTCATCCTTCTCCAACGGAGTGTCGGTGGATTTGAACTGCTGACCATACAATTAGCAATGCAACAGGTAGCCCACTACGGCACAAAGATCCCTTTCTATATGAATTAAGTGTCAGATGAGTCTCCTCTAACATATCCAATTGATGTGCCTTTAATATATATCACTGGAAATCAGTAAGTTCTGAAGATTAAAAACCTCAGGCTCCAATGAAGAGTGTTATGATATTTTTCAAGACAATTTAAAATATAGGTGGTTGAAGACATAAAAACTGGATCACCAAAAGAAGAAGGTAAAACATTCAGCTCTACCCGATTCACAAGGTAATCCAAGGCGGACTCCTCCAGTTGGAGATCTCTTTTAAAAGACTAAGTGCTCTTTCCTAAGAGCCCTGGTGGCATAGTGGTTATGCCTTGGTCTGCAAGCTCTAAGATCAGCCGTGTGAAACCACCAGCGGTACACGGGACAAATAGGGACTTTCTGCTCCCATACAGAATGACAGCCTCGGAAGCTCTACAGGGAAGTCTCCCACCCTGCCCTACAGGGTGTCTGTGAGCTGGCATAGGCTCAGTGGAAGTGAGAAGGTTTGGGTCCTTCCCAAGGCACTCTGAAGGCAGAATGGATGAGATGCTGGCCTGCTCAGGACACAGGCAGCATTTCAAATCTACTGGCGACTCCACCAGAAAAGTATGAGGCTTTCTGCTTCCGCGAGTTTTCTGCAGTCTGAGAATCCCACCAAGGCAATTCGATTCCAGCCTATAGGCTCAAGATGAATTGGAATCAGTAGGAAGGCAGTGAATTTTGAGGAATAGTCTATCCACGGGCAAATTGCCCTTCCTTGGTTCACCTGCCAATAGTTCTAAGTCATTTTCTAGCCAAACCAAGTGTACTAAGAATTCTGAGGTGTTCTTGTATGTCTTTTCTTCCTCTGATCATGAATTCCCATAGAAATGCAGGACAAGGCCATTTCCCCCCACAAACAAACAAACAAACAAACAAACAAGTGACTCAGGAGAAGTTGATCTTCTCTGAAGACCTAGTTTCAAGATATGCAAGAAGGGGATGATCATTTGATTATGAAAACTCAACAGACATTTCAAATAACATTGCCTTGAAGACCAAAGAAAATGATTACTGAGCTGCCTTACTACCCAGTCCAATTTTTTTTTTTATAAATCATTTTATTAGGAGCTCATACAACTCTCATCACAACCAATACATATGTTAATTGTATGTAGATCACATTTGCACACTTGTTGCCATCATCACTTTTGAAACATCCTCCCTTCACTTAGGCCTCCAATACCAGCTCCCAGTATTTCTCCTCCCTCTCCATACCCCCTTCTCCATGAACCTTTAATAATTTACAAATTGCTATTACTTTTTCATATTGTACACTATCCGATGTATCCCTTCACTCACTTCCCTCTTGTCTGTACCCCAGAGAGGAGGTTATATGTAGATTTCTTCAATTGATTCTCCCTTTCTATTCCACCATCCCTCCACCCTCCCCCTGTCCAATTGTTTATCCCGCTGCTCCCAGTCCAATTTTTTTTAATAAAAAACTACTTTTATAAACTGACTGAAATCATCAAAAGAGCACAATGCTCAGAGTAAAATGGTCTCACTAGTTTTCAGGATAATTGTTCAGTTAAAAAATGGCTTTGGGGTACTAGGGTTTTGTATTGTTTATTAAGACTCAAGGTTTAAAAGGACCCCAAGGAACAATTGTTTGTGTAGGTTACCCCAACTTCCATGAGAACCAGAAGTAAAACCAAAGAACATCAGGCCAATTGCCTAAAAAGCTAACAAAACTAAGACCCTAAGGTCTTTGTACAAAGACTAGAAACTACATTCTATAAAACCAAGGTTGTACATTAATATGCCCAAATGTATAGGTAAAAATAATAGATCCATTAGTTAGACAATTTAGGAGAAAGGAGAAAAATGATTTATATCCAGAGCAGAGAACTTTCGAGTAGCCATGACAGTCCCAGGAAATGATAACTTAATCTCCTAAGTGAACTTACTTCTTCCTTGTGATTTTTTAATTTGTGAACCCCATCACTTCTACTCTACAGTTCTGAAAATCTCGATCTAAGTGCAAATTATCAGCATCTTCCATAAGTCCAATATAGACCATCTTTTGTTGGAATATTTTGCTCAAGTTTTACAGCAAGGCAGTGAAATGAAAGCTTATCTGTAGATGACGAAATATAGCCTTCATAAACTATTTTTGAGTGGAAAGACGTGATGAGAATTATTTATGGAACTATTACAAATCCAAATAGAATCAAATTAAAATCAGAAGGAACATAAGACAAGAATCACTAAACACAATGATCAACCTTATTTTTACAGAATTTCAGGTATAACATATAATAATTATATCACCCTTTAAACAAGCTTCTAACCAAATTTCTAAATACTGAAATCAAGCTGTATAAAGTGGAATAATTCTCCCAGTTAAACCCACAGTCTTTAATTACAGTAGACACAAAAGAAACAAATTTGCAGTCAAATTAGCAATTAAAGTAACAAAAATTATGACATGTGCTTGTTGCGTAGTATTAGGTAAAAATATAAGAGGAAACATGAAGATAAAAATTTTAACCCCAAAGATAATCAAGCATGTCTCTTCATCAGAATCTATAACCTACTGAGTAAAACTTTTAGCATTTTTCACATAAAATAGGAAAGTTATTTTGTAATTTTCCTTGAAGTTTAAAATTGTCAGTAACATGATAATTTACTGAGAAAAACGTGAGTTATTTTAACTAAAATCTTGAGGTTAAAACCACTACCTTTTTTGAAACCATATGTCGTAGTAATCCTTCTCAACTCTTGCCCTCGAAGTACATAGTATAAAGACAGGATTGACTCGTTAAACCACTAATCAAAGAAACCCAATTATTTTATCTGTATGTTATTTAATATTAAACCCCTTAAAAATTAAACTCTGAAACTTTAGCCTGATCGATACAAATTCAACCCTAAATAAATGCCTTTTAAGTAAGTCATGTAAATATTGTTCCTGTTGCCTATCTTTGATATCACTACTGCTGTTGAGTTGATTGAGACGCACAGAGGTCTGTAGGACAGAGTGAGGTTGCGCCATCGGGTTTCTGCAGCTCTCTGTCTTTATGGGTGCAGAGAGCCTTCTCTTTCTCCTAGGAGGGCTTGATGGGTTTGAAACACTTAACTCATAATGTACAGTAAACAGCATGGAGCCTGGACCCCACCTGACCTCTCCTGCCATCTCTATTTGTCATAAGGCTGGGGTCAGGTATGCCTTGACCCTCCATCTTTCTTTACCCTATTCTGACACCCCCCCATTCTTCCCATGACATTCTGCTTCTATGCTGACTTCAATAATTTATTGCAATGGCCACACAGAAACTCACAGAAAATACTCATAACTATGGGGCCTTATGAGGGGAGTCAACAGTTTGTCACAGGTCAGTAACTAGTAAGGATATATATATAGTCATTTGTCCACAGCAACATCTCTCTTTAGCCAGCAGCCAATTCTCTGTCTCATCCTCAGTCTCTCAGTCATATCGTCCCTTGGTCTCGTCTCCCTGGGTCAGAGAGCTCTGTCTGTCTCCTAGTCCCACACTCTTGGCACTGCTCCTCTGTTCTGAATTGTGGTTTCCTGGCCTTAGCCTCTGGTCTTGGCCTAGATCCTTTGCTCTGTCCCATATTTTCTGTGCCTCTCATCTCAATTTCAGTAAGAACTTCAAACAGAGATCTCAAATGCGTTCTTCTTTCAGTGGTTTTGGGAGTTTCTCCCTCTGCTTCTGCTTCGAAAATGGCTCATCTATGAGAGCTTTGAGAGTGACAACTAAAACTGACCCATGCTCTGTATTAGTATTACATAGTCTTATTTGCCTATCTTTTGATGGGAGTTACAGAGATATGGATAAAGTCATACTAAGAAATTTCACATACTAAGAAATTTCATCATATTTTTCCAACAGGGATCCTATCTCTTATGATATAACCCATTAAATGGAAAAATTGAACCCACTTATAAGCAGACTTATGTATATACAATCTTTCTCTAAAAAGCAAAGCATATTAATGTTACATTTTAACAAATATTTTAACTCAGTTTAGTATCAATGAATTACTTAAAGATCTAGAAATCATCTGAGATAAAATTAGTTTAAATATTCCACATTTTCATTCAGACTTCTACCTCGTTTCCCAAATCTAAATTTAGCATTTCAAGATTTCTTAAAATGTCTACATCTAGTTAAGAGGGATGTTTCAAAAGTTTCTGCCTTGGCCTCCCTAGCTTGGGCTCATATTCAAAGACCAGAATTCAGGATCCTAATTTATTTGCCTTTTAACCTGGCCAGCGTATTTTGAAAGGCAATAGGTAGCCAATTTATTTCCCTGAGATAGTTAAGGTCTGTTGTGCCAACACAGGCAGTGAACACATGTGGGATTAATTGAAGGGCAGAGAGAGAAATGGCTCTGTGAGCCTCGCCTTTCTTGTTTCTTGCTTTTTGATCATCGGACCAGTCTTGCTTGTTCCGTGCCTCCATTGGCAAGCCACACTACCTGGGGGACACCTAACCCACGGACTGCGTCACTGTAATTTGAGGTTCCTTCAAGCCCTGCTTCACCAGGCTCCTGGAATATACATCCCTTGATCTGGGGACAGCCAAACCCTGTCATCTGTCTGACTGTTGGTGACCTGTCTTGTTCTTGCTGCCTGCGGTCAGATAGACTGAATTGCTCTATAGAGGACTACCTGGCAGCCCTTGAAGCTGCTCATGGAAGTGAGTTGCATGAGTCTTTTGTATTGCTTTACAGATTAAATAACTGTTTATTTCTTATGTTATCTATCATATATATATAATTATTAGTGCCCTGGTTTTGTTCCTAGAGAACCCTGTCTAACCCTGTCTTCCCTTTTACTGTTTTCTCTGTAAGATGCTTTTTCTTTATCAGAGCTATGGGCGGAAAAGTCTGACTACCGCCAACTTTTTTCTTTCTAGAGAGTGTTGTCCAAAGCCTCTGGAAACACTAGTTTCACTTTCAAGATCACGCCTCTTCCTTAAATCAATTACATCCTCTAATGTCTAACTTGAATTACTTGGAAAAATTTCAATTTTAAGGTAGTTTTTTTAAAACAAAAAACCTTTGTATTAAATAAACTTATTCAACTACTTCTTTATAATATCAAATCTTATTTGATACCGTCCTTGTGTGGTCATTGAGTTTGTTGTGATCCTATGCGCTATGGAAGGAAACCCTGCCCAGGCCTGTGCTCTCCTCACTATGGTTCAAGTTCGACGCCATCTTGGCAGCCCAGGTGTTCATCTGCTTACCAGGGGCCTCCTTGTTTTCAGCTGTCCCTGTACTTTACCAAATATGATGTTTTCCCCCAGGACTGGCCTCTCCTGACAACACACCCAAAGTGTGCCAGATAAAGTCCCACTGTCCTGGCCTCTAAGGAGCCCTCTGTCCATGCTTCTTCCCAAACTTGCCAGTGTGTTCTTTTAGTAGTCCGTGGTACTTTCAAAATGCCACTCCAGCACCACAATCCAAATTTGATGCAGTATAATGGACGAAAACATCAATGGAGACATGAAATGATTTGAGATGCCCCTTCTACCCGAAGTTCTTTAACTGCCTCCCACTGACTGGGTGGGAGCCTCTAAATCTGGTCTGTTGTTTGGCACTGTATTGTCAGTTCTGAGTTGTAGTAACCCAATGCAAAACAGACCCCAACACCGCCCTGCCCTTTGCCTTCTCACACAATTGTTTTTGTGCTTGAGTCTCTTGATGCAGCCACTGTGTAAATCCATCTTGTCAAAGGTCTTCCACCCTGTCACCATTGTTACGGGATCAAACGTGATGTCCTTTCCAGACACTAGTCTCTCTAGATAACACGTCCAAAGTACATGAGAAAAAATCTCCTCCTCCTTGCCTCTCAGGAGCACGCTGGCTGTACATCTTCCAAGACACAGTTGCTAGTTCTTTGGGACTCCCTAGTACTGTTGACATTATTTGCCAGTACCATCATTCAAAGGTATTGATTCTTCTCTGATCTTCCTTATTCAGTGTCAGACTTTCACATGCCTAGAAGGAGATTGAAAATATTGGGCTTCTGTCAAGCTCACCTGACTCCTCAAAGTAAGATCCTTGAAGAAGCCTCGTGCAGCAGAGTTACCCCGTGCAATGTACCTGCTGCTGCCATGGTCACTGATTGTGGATACAAGGAAGATGAAATCCTTCACAACTTCGGTTTTTTCTCCATTTACCCTATTGGTCTAGTTGTGAGGATTTTGCTTTTCCTGACATTAAATTGCAGTCCACATTGAAAGCTGCCATCCTTGAGCTTCTTTAGGAAGTGCTTCAAAGCCTCCTCATCCAAGGTTGTTATCTGCATACCACGGGTTGTTAATAAGCTGCATTCTTCTTCATATAATCCAGCTCCTCTGTTCAGCATACAGATTCAAAAGGTATGTGTGGGAGTCACCTAACCTGGTGTCAATTTGAGGATTAAGAGTGTAGGGGTGGAGTCTAGTTTGTCGATCTGGAGATAGCCAATGAGACCTCTGTGTGGGCGTGGTCTTCTCCTGAGAATTCTGGGAAATGTGGTCATTCCTTCTTGGAGGTAAAGACACTTCACTTCCTTGGAGACTCTACTGACAATGCTCACTCCCTTGGAGACACTTGACAGGCAGGGCTGGCTTCCTGCGAGACCTCCCTGAGGAGAAACTACATGGACCTACCCTGATGTGGCCAGAGACCTGAACCTAGAAAAGCCACGTGGAGACTCTTGCCAGCGTCGAACTTTGACAACACCACTGGATCCAAAGACTTTTTGCCCATTGGCTTGTGGTCATTTTGCCCTTGGCACCATTGCATGTGTTTCTTAAGTCTGAAGAGGACTTGTAGATTGATATTGAATGTATGGGCTAATATCAGACTTATGACCTTGGAATGGACTGGGTCGGGATGTTTTCTCAATGTTCATTTCTTCTTGTCTATCAACCGCTCCCTTTTATACATATGTGTGCTTATGAATTCGTTTCTCTCGTCTACCCATACGCAGTATGATAGGAGGATACAAGCCTTACACACACCTTTCCTGATGTGAAACCACACACTATTCTTTGCTCTGTTTGCACAAATGCCTTTTGATCCATGCACAAGTTCCCCATTAGCACAGAATAGTTTTCTGAGATTCTAATGCTTCTCAAGGTTATCCAGTTAATTCATTCTGCACAGTGAAATACCTTAGCATAGTCAATAAAGTACAAATAAACATCTTTCTGGTGCTCACAGCTTTAGCCAAAATCCCTCTGACATCAGCAATGATATCCATTGTTCCATGTTCTCTTCTGAATCCATCCTGAACCTCTGGTAGCTCCCTGTAATCATACTGCTGTAACTGATGCTAGATGATCTTCAGCAAAATTTGAAATGATATTGTTCTGTAATGTGACAATTCTGTTGAGTCACCTTTCTTTGGCATGAGTATAAATAAGATATGAAGGACTCTAACTCAGGGATTGGTCAATTTTATCATTCAACTGGATACAAAAGTAAGCCATCACAGAAGTAGGAATAGGTGGCAAGAAATATAAGCCACCAGTAGAACTTGTGTGAGATCTTTGCCTGAAGATGCAGCAGCAGCAGAAGCTGAAGAATTGAAACCAGGGCTAAGAGCAGAGGCGTAACACCAGGAACATGAGGCAGATTAGGTGGTGGGCTTCTTGGTTCATGGAATGAGACAGAGGCCAAAAGCGTATGACTTAGAGGGCAAGGACATGAGAAACATGGCTGCTGGCAAAGACTGAAAAAAGAAGGAGCAGAAGAAAGAACTGTACCCTTAACATTCTGTAATATTTTGGAACCCCATAATCATGAGTATTATCTGTGAGTTTTGTTTGGCTATTGCAATTAATTACTGAAGTTGGAAGAGATAGTTGCTGGGTAAAGGACATTGGAGGATGGAGAGATCGAGACCTTTGTCTCAAAGGAATCAACCTTGGGTATGTATGGATTTGAATTCTCTTTCTCCTTTATGTAGCCAGAAGAGGGGATGTGTGTTTTCCATGCCATTTCTACAAATGTTAATATGAAATACTTATTCTTTATAATATAAAATATTTATAATATCAAAAGTTTCATTTCTAGGCATCAACTTATCACTAAACCAAATCAGAGTAAGTGCCTTGAATAAATGTTATTGAATTTAATAATATCATTTTTATACCTGTTCTTACTTGAATAATTTGTTTTATTTTAAGGCCCAGTAGAACTAATCAAAATAAATAATGCTTCCTGCATTTCACTCTTCAAACAGCCTGTCTAATAAGACAGTAACAAGAAACAGTGTATTTATAGCTGAAGCTTAGTGACCTTATGTTAGAAAAGTACATTCTATAATTTATATTTTACTAAAGAGTATCTCAGCTAAATTTTCAAAGGTTTATAGTCTTAGTATTATGAAACAAACTCTACTGAAACTACTTATAATTTTCTCATTTTAAACTTTTTGATTTTTTTCATTACAAGTCATCAGAAATTCAAGTGTTTTGTAGAAGCAAACACTTAATTTTGTCAGCGCTTTCTTTATTTCTTTGTATGTTGGCCTATTTTGGTAGCCTTGGTAGTGTAGGGGTTATCCATTGGGCTGCAGTCTTCATGGTTGGCAATTCGAAACCTCCAGCAGCAGTGAGGGAGGGAGGGAGGAAGGGAGGGAGGAAGGTGGGGCTTTTCTACAGTGTCAGAAACCCACAGGGTTTTGTTGTGAGTCAGCATTGACTGAGGGCAGTGAGTTTAGTGTGGGGGAGGTCTATTTTAGGTCTAAAATTACACATATAATTATACAACTCAATATATAGAGAGAAAGTACATATGTGTCCTGGTGGCACTGTTGGGTATGAATTGGACTCTTGGCTGCAAGATTGGCAGTTCAAATCCATCTACCACTTCTTGGAAGAAAAATGAGGTTGTCGGCTCCTGGAAAGATTCAACAAGTCTTGTACAAGTCTTGTACACAAGTCTTGTGTACAACTATGAGTTGGAGTCCATCGCGTGGTAATCACATTATATTTATCTCAAGCTTGCTGCTGTTGAATCAATGCCAACTCATAGCAATCACATGTTTTTCAAAGTAGAACTGTGCCTCATAGGAGTGTTAATGACTGTAGGACCTGTGATACGTAGATTTTGAGGCCTTTCTTCTGAGGTGGCTTGATCAGAACCACCAAACTTTGGGATAAAAGCTGAGTAGTTAACCATTGAAACCACCTTGTAGAAAATAGGAAATGTAAATTTAATATGCATAATGTATAGAACTTGTTATTGTATATAGAGTAGCATTTTATAGAGAATATCAGTTTTCCATTCAAGAGTTCATATACATTTTGTTTCATATCATTGATTTCAATCCCCACAATGTAGTATCACTTGTCACATGCACTGCTTCCCTGTGTTTCTTGATTTCATTCCTTTCCCTTTCATCATTCTTCTCAAGTTTGTCCTAGGGCAATGTTGCCTTTTCAATCTCAAATGATGGACTGTTCTAAGGTGTTTGTAACTCCTGAGTGCTTACTGACTTAGCTATTGTTTGGTCAAAAATGGAGCCATGAGGATGAGTTCTAGACCTGAAATGTGACTAAGGGTAAATGTATAATGGTACCTCGAATCTCTATACAACCAGAGTGTCAGGTGTCTTGAATATTTTTGTAACTTGCACCACTCTATGCAGGACCTTCTCATGTGACCCCTATCAGAACCATTACCTTTCATGTAATGGTAGTTGAGCACCATCTAGTTCTTCTGGTTTCAGTGTCATTCAGCTGATGTTCATGTGGCCCATTGCACTCATTATCCAGTCATCTGTGATTCCCTCACTCTTATTTTCTATGGACAGAGAGAGACCAGTGTTTGCCTTAGATGACTACTATGGTTCTTTTTCAGATCCTAGTCATTCTCATCAAACTAATACATCATGATCACACACACATCGCTTATGCATGGATGATTTGGTATTAGAAATGCAATTAGTACAATCAACTGAATAAAAAAATCATATGGATTAATGCAGAAAAGGGCATTTGACAAAGTACAACACACCTTTCAGATAAAAATACTCAACAAAATAGGGATACAAGGGAAATTCTTCAACATAACTAAGGACATGTATAAAACCACCAGCCAGTACTGGCCTCAATAGGGAAAAATTAAAAGCATTAGCCTCTGTGAATGTACTTTATTGACAGTTTTGCCATATCACCAACTCTTATTATTTGTACAAATTGTTTAGGAATTTAATCTGTATGTCAACAATCCATGTATTGCAGTCTGAGGATGGCCTATACTTGTATTCCTTTTCTTAACACTGTTTTAAACCAGATAAAGGTGTTTTTTTTCACCACTTCTATTCAATATTGTACTAGAATTCTCACTGGACAATTCTAGCAAATATAGAATTCTACTTAAGCCATTGCAGAATATAGAAAAGGAGATGAAATTCTCTTGAATTTACTTCATGAAGTGAATATATCTCTGATATGAAAACCAGGCAAAGACATCACTTAAAAAAGAAAATTATAGACTAATATCACCCATGAACAAAGAAATTAAAATTGTCAACAGAACCCTAGCTGATAGAATTCAACAACCTATAAAATACATTATGACCAAGTGAAATTTATGACATATATTAATATGTGCACATATACTTGTCTCATATATATAATTTCTGTTAAAAATAAAAAGCCCTCTTTTGGATGAGGGAGATAGAGAAAACCAACTAACTCTTGATGGAGTTGAGATATTTCACTAATTATTATGCAGATAAATATGGTAAGAAAAGTGATCTTCTGAAGATTTATGACAGTTAACATATAGAAACCAAGCAGAAACAACTCTATTCTTTAAGAAAATATGAGACACAGGGAGTGTATTGGAAGATATTTATACTATGGCATAGGCAAGAAGCATATTCATATTCTATTTTTTCTTTATGGGGAATTAAAAAATAGTTTGTTGGCCTGTCACTATTTTAATGTCTTCCTTGTTCTGTTATGATATGTATTAATTTTGAAGTCATAGTCTGCCTTTGTGAATGAGTTTTATTGACAGTTTTTCCCTATCACCAACCCCTATTGTTAGTGTAAATAGTGACCAGTCACTTAAGAGTTTAATCTGTATAAGTCAACAATTCATGCATTACTGTCTGAAGATGGCATATACTTGTATAATTTCCTTTTTTTAACACTATTTTAAATTTGATATCATTGGCTAAATGAATGACACCATCAATAGAATTACTTTATGCCAAGGGGATGATTTATAATGTTCTCTATCATAACATGACAATGATGTCACTAAAGGGAACTAGATACATATAAACCACAGATCTATGCATGGATTTTGAGTTTACACACAAATCTAGTCTCAATCTATGAACAATTAGTTCTTATGACATGGTTCTGTTGGGTATTCCGTCTCATAAAGAGACCACTGAAAATATGGTTGCTAAAGCAAAATGGAAAGAAACCAGATGGTGCCCAGCTATCAGAAAGAACAGCATCTGGGGGCTTAAAGATTTGTCTTAAAACAAACAGCTTCCAAATGAGGTGTTGACTAACTCCACATAGAAGAAGCATACCAACCTGTGTGACCCACAGTGTAGGCAATAGAACCCAAAGCCAAAGGAGAGAATGGTATCAGAGCTTTAATTGTGGACACCCAGTTTGCAGAAGGTTATGGATGGCAGTGAAAGTCCAAAATTCATTTGTAGGGTCCCCCCATGAATTAAATCTCCCGTGAATCTCGGTCTGATCATAATTGAGGAATGTGAATAGCTTTGCTATCAGACAGAGAGCAAGTTAACGAGGTTTTGGCAGATGTTGCGAGGTTAAAATGTAATCCCTTACCGCTTGATCTCCCTTTTGGCCCATTTTAAAGTTGTTTCAGTTTTTAATGATAATAAAGTGATCTTGGAAATGCATTGTTTAAGACTTTCATTTCATTGCCGCTCTTCATACAACAGCTGCTGCGTACACAATCCCAATTTGTAATCCTCATTCCTAGAGGCTCCTGATGACACTTTTATCCTACAGAGTGGTATTTTTGTTGTTATTGTTGCTAAATTGGCTGTCGCCACCCACCTCTACCACAGGCCTTTTAAAATAGAAAGGTTTTCTAAGGAGAATCCTTTCTTTCTAGCCAAGGGGAAAAACACCAGACTTGCAGAGAGCCCATAATAATAAGGATCAAAACTCTGTCCTCAGGGCATCCAAAAAACTTCCAAGAAGGCTGCCTTCTCTCTGGGTATTGTTTCACCTAAATCTACAGTTTGAACCCATCTGTAGGTTAACAGACTAGAGGGAAAGTTTCCAACAGATCTTTTCTGCTGATAATTTTGATGACTGCTTGAGTAGAAAATTTTAATGACAGTTGCCAGACAGAAGGGAGAGTGGGTGGGGTGGCGGGGCAGGAAGAGAGAACTGGTATGACCAAACAAACTCTTTTAAACAAGTAGTAGGGCCAAAGGCAGGGACAGCCACTTTTTCAATTCTAAATCTTTCTCAGATTATAGTCCTGAACCTCCAGATAAAATCAACCCTCTGACACTAAGACACTATTGAAATGTCACTTGAAATAGCCCTTATCAGCTTATCTTTTTATCAAATACTTCATTTTGAAAATATTTTTCCTCAGTACCAGCTGTCTTTGGGGCTTGGGCACTATTGAACTTATCTGAAGAAGACACTTTAGAGCACCACCGGTTGGGAGAGCATAGGTTAGAATGACAGAGAGCACTACAATGACAGTCTAAGAAAGTCAATCTGAATGGCAAGAAGGCTACAGACAAGTCAAAACATTGAAGAAGACATATCAAGGTGCTCTTTGCTTTTCTTGAAATAACATCATCCACTTTAATTTTGTTTTTTTACTTTCATCGCTATCAACGCTGGCTTCACATCACTTTAGTGTTTTAAAAGAAATTTCCAAATATATTATCTTACTTTAATGAAGATAATTAGGAGCCCTATAAAATAGCATTTTTTTTCATTTTGTAGAAAAGCTCATGACCATCTAATACCAATTTTGATGATGTAATCTGAACATGCTGAACTGGACTCTATATTATATCCCAGCTTCTCTCTTTCTTTACCTGGACAGCCTAGCTTTCATCTGATTTTTAAGTCGTTTTCCTACAGCTGGCTGCAGAAGCAGCCCTATATCAACAGGCCAGCACTTGTCAGAAAGATGGGTCTGACCAGTCAGACCTTGTTTGTTCCCCATTTCACTTGAGGTCATGGTGGACCAAATAAAGAGGAAATAAAGTGTTTCAGAGAAAATAACTTAGAACTCCTGAATGCAAATATCAGTGTGGGCAGAATTTCTCATTTGATCTTAGAAGGGAACACAGATTAGTTGTCAAATGAAAGCCAATGCCATGGAGTCAATTCTAACACACAGTGCCCCTGCCTATAGGGTGGAATAGAATGACCTGTGTTTCAAGACTGTAAATATTTACTGGAGCAGCAGAGATTCTCTTCTTTCTACCGTAGAGAACTAATGTGTTCAAATTGTTGACCACGTGGTAGCAGCCCAACCTAATCTGCTAGCCCTCTTCTGAATAGCGGAGACAGTTAACATATAGAGAGATAAAACGGAAACAGCTCTATTGCTTAAGAAAATATGAGACAAAAGAAGTAGATTGGAAACTACTTATATTGTGGAGTAGGGAAAAAGCATTTTCATATTCTACTTTTCCATTATGGGGAATTAAAAAAGTTTTGTTGACATGTAATTCACATTATCATACAATTTAATAACTCAGGAATGTCATAGTAAGTAGGCAAATGCAATTATCACTACAATGAATTTCAGAACATTGTCTTCTTTCTCATACTCCACTGTTGTTAGCTCCTCACTCCCTCCACCCCAAGTTCTCCTGCATTGTCCCTTGGTAATTATTAATCTAGTTACCTATCCTGGATTCCATGTACAGAAGGTCATACAAAACAAAACCAAGAAACAAACAATCCAATAATGACAAAACAAAAAAGAGAAAAACCTCAATTGAAAAGAGAGCAGAAAATATTAAAATTGTTACAACTTTAGAATGGGGCAAATGAAAGATCAAATGATAAGGTGTTACACTGTAATCTAACTACTGCTGCTATAATCAACTTTACAATGTTCTCTGTCTGACAGTCAGGCTATTCACATCTCTGGACTATGGTCAGTGCATATTTACCAGAGACTTAATCCATAAAGGGACCCTGCAAATTAATTTGGGACTTCTATTGTCATTCATAGCCTTCTGTAAATCTGGTTTTCAGAATTTAAGCTCTGGATGTTACCTCCTTCAGATTTGGGTTATATTATTTACAATCCTTTTATCACAATGGTGGGTGCACCTTTTCCTTGTGGACTCAGTTGATGCCTCACTTAGATGGCTGTTTGTTTTAAGACAAGTTTTTAGGACCCCAGAGTATTCTTTGTGGTAGTGGCACCATTTGTTTTTTTCGCCATGCTTGCTATAGGGTCCATATCTTCAGTGTTCTCTTCATGAAGGAGCGTATGGAGCATGGTCATGTCATAAGATCTAATTACCCTTAGATTGAGCCTAGAATTAAGTGAGAGTCCAAAATCCATTCATTTTTCTATGGTTTATATGCGCCTCTGGATCACCTTAGAGACATCATTGCTATTTGATAATATACACCATTATAATTCATCTTATGGGAACATTTCTAATACTTAAGATTATTTGCATCAGATATGGAAATATTGATATTGAAAACCCTAAGGTATGAGTTACAATCAACTTGATGTCAGTGAGTGAGTCTGAACAGTAAGGAAAGAGTGTGTAATGGGGAGGAGACCAGAGAGAGCTGATTACTAAAACCCACAGGGAGATGGGCTGACACAGTGGCTGGGACAATGGGCTCAAACAGAGGAAAGACTGTGAGAATGGTGGAGAATCAGGCAGTGTTCTCTGTTTACACAGGGTCACTGTGCATTGGGAAGGCACAAGACACCTAACAATAATGTGGTTGAAAAGGAAATCTCTTCAGTATATATGTTTTCTCCTCTTATATTGTAATACTTAGGCCTTCTCATGAATATTAGCCCATTCATCTGAATACACTATTTCCTAAGTTTCAAAACCAATCCTTCTCCTTATTGGTGAGATAAACCCGAAACCCAACTCACCGAGTCATCTGGTAGATGCTGATTCATAGCTACCCTAGGGGACAAGGTAGAACTATCCCTGTGAGTTTATGAGAATGTAACTCTTTCAGGGAGTACAAAGGACCCTCAGAGCAGCGGGTGGTTTTCAAACTGTGAACTCTGACGTGAACAGCTGGAGGAGTAACCATTACACCACCGCGCCTCCGATTTGTGAGCTCAGGGAGTGGCTTTATATTTATAGGTTTATGTATGTGTATTTTCTGCATGTGCATTTTACACCCGATATAAACATTGTAATTCCTTTTATTTTAAGTGGGTTTAAGGAAACGACTCACACATTGGTAGAAAGGACAGACAAGCCGAAGCGGGGAAAGTTGCTTTAAAAGATGGGAAAGGAGAGATTGTTTAAAAAAGGAAACGGTTTTAGATAATCACTGACTTGCTGCCAGGGCGCAGCCAGGAGCATCCGGTGAAAACTATGGGCGAGCTCGGTCAAGGTTCTAAGCCGTCACTGGCAGAAGATGGTCATGGGCCCTTCAAAGCAAACCTCACTGGAGGCTTGAAACGTTTCCATCTCCTTCCTGAAGTCTTGCCCTGGAGGCCCTCTGCGGTTTACCTTAACCTCTTGCTTGGGGGGGGGGGGGGGGGGCGCGATTATCCACAGCACGATTATCCCGCCCCCTGTGCGGCATTTTCTTGCGGGTCCCTTCGCGTCCCCCGGGCGCTCTCCCACGTGTGGATTCTGATGAGCCTCGGGCAGGAGGGGGGTCGCTAACCCTTGCCTCCCGAAACGCTGCGAGGGATGTGCCCGTGGCCTGGGCGGCGGGGCTAGGCAGAGCTCTTCCAAGGCTCCGGGAATCCTGGCGAGCCTGGGGTGCGAGCGGGGTGAGTGCCGTGGCTAAAGAGGGACGCGCCTGCAGGAAGAGGCGTTTTCAGAGAACCTGGGCGAACCTTGGCGACTTGTCCCTTTCTAGAGTACGACCCCGGGGCCTCCGGCCGCCGCCGCCGCCGCCCACGGCTCCAGGTGCGCCGTCCCCGCCCTTCTCGGTGCCCTGTTCGCCCAGGCGCACTTGGCACGGGCAGCGTGGCCGGGGGAGCTGGGCAGCCCGGCGATGAGGCTGGGCAGCCCGGCGCCGCCGCCGAGCCACCCTCCCCGGGGTCTGCAGACTCCCCGAAACGGTAACCGCCAGCCCAGAAAGACTTCACCTTTCCAAAACAGTGTCCCTGACTTCGCCGCCACCGCCGCCGCCCAACTTGGTGCCTTCTGGAAAGTTGAGCAACTGAACAAGAGAGAATGAGAGAATGAGAGAGTGAGAAAGTGGGAGAGAGAGAGAGGAGAGAGGAGAGAGGAGAGAGAAGAGAGAAGAGAGAGAGAAGAGTAGAGTTGGGGGGTGGTCGGCGGCCCCGCGATTGGTGCCCAGACCTCCTCCTGGGGGCAGAGAAGAGCGAGGCGGCGCCCAGGCGGCTTTCTTTGGGCGCGGGGCGGGGAGGGAGAGTGCCCGCGGGACCTGGCTCCGGGGTGGGCGCGAGAACGCCCGGAGGCGCGGACGACCCGCCCCCGAGACCGGCGGCCGCGCGGACGGTTGGACGGGCGCCGGAGGGGGCGGGGGCGCAGGTGAGCAGGCGCGCCGGGCGCGGGGGTCCGGGCGGGGGCGCGCGGAGAGCCGGCGCGGGCGGGGGGCGGAGAGGCAAAGAAGGCGGGGAGCCCGGCGTCCGCGCGGCCCCGCCGCCCTCCCTCGGCGCCCCCTCCCCCGCCGTCTGGCCCGCGCGCCAAAGCCGGAGCAGTCGGTCGGGCCCGAGCGCGGCGGCGGCGGTGGCGAACGACTCCCCGGGCCCCTGCGGAGCGCTGCCGGCCCGTCCGGAGACCTGAGCGGCCGAGCTCTGCTGGGCGGCGCGCGGACCCCCGGCCGGGTAGGCGCAGAGGGCGGGGCGGCTGCGGGCGGCGGCCGGGACTGGCAGTGCCGCCCGGAGCCGGCGCGGGGGTGGCGGGAGCGGGAGGCGCGGCGGCGGGAGCGCAGGTAAAGGCGCGGGCGCGGCGCGGAGGGGCGGCGCCCCGGGGCCCCGGAACCAGGGGCCGCGGCAGGGGCTCGGCCGCCCCTCGCGGGGCCGGGCGGCGGGGACAGACGGGGGTCGTGGCGTGGCGGGTGCGCGCGGCGGAGCGGCGGCTGGGGAGGGCGTGCGAGCGCCGAGGCGGCCGGCAGGAGGAGAGGCTCTGCACCGAAGTCGCCGCTCGCCCGATTGTCCCGGGACCAGGTTAGTGGGTCCGGCTGGCGCCCCAGTGACACGTAGGAGAACCCCAGGTACCTGGGTCTGGAAGGCAGCGCCAGGCGGCTTGTTGGGGGCGCTCACACGGCGCCCACCCACCCCCACCGCGCCCGGTGGGCATGAACCTCGGGGGGTCCTCTTGCCTGGGTGCGCCCAGCTGCTTGTTGGCGCCTGGCTCGGCCACCGGAGCATGCATGTGTTCCTTCTGGACCGAGGACTTTTGCCTTAACTTTCTTCCCAGATAAGAAACACGCTTAGGAAGTAACTACTGGAGTAGGGAAGGCAGGGAGGGACCTGGCTTGGAGCTGATGGCTTTGAAATCGGTGGACTCCTTTGGTTTGCGTGTGACTACTTTGTCGTGAATGGCACTTAAAGTTGGTTCTTGGTGGTCTCTGCTGCCATTTGGCCCCTGATGTGCACCGTCGCTGCATCCAGGGTTGCCTGCTGCCTTGCAGACTGGAGCTGAGCTTGTTGCGCCTGGCCGAGGTGTGTGTGTAGGGGGTGGGGTGGGGGTGGGGGACCTCTTTTCTCTTCCGTTCTGGTGAAGTCTCTGGGTTTTTCGCAATGTGGTTTTCCAGTGAGCTCGCTTCTTACGGTTTCACTCTGACTGCATTGTTTCCCAAGGGAACTAGAGACGTAGGGGTAAGCTTGGTTTTTGAAGATAGTGCAATTGCAGACATTCTAGGAACACCCTCTGTTCCTCCCGGGCTAGGTCAGTCTTTGCTTTGCATCTGTTTGCAGAAAGCAGAGGAGTGAAGAGAAAGGTCTGGGATTTGGAGGCCACTGCTCTGGTGAAAGGAGAAGCTGAAAAGGCATATGTTCTTACAAGAAGGCAGTTATTTGTCGGAGGGGAGAGGGATTCCCCAAGGAAGAAGGAAAAGCGTTCTAGCTGTTTGACTCAAACTACAGTTGAATGACAGTTAAAAATAAATAAATAAAAATTTAAAAAATGTAACAAGTAAATAAAAAGAAATGGCAGTTAAAACACACAGAGAGATACAAGGCCGCTTGTTTCTGTTCTTCGTTCTGGAATATTGGCCCAAATGCAGACTCATATTGATCCGCAATTGTAAGCATGGCAAGGCTACATTTCTTCTGATATTGCTTAATGTAGCAATTAAGGAGACACGTAGGGAGCAAGGGAACAGGTCGTGCCTGCAGATTGGGAAGGCTGGGCTGAGGAATGAGACTGGCGGCCACGGTTGTCATAGCTTGATTTCTTGAGTGGGGAGACCTTGGAAACCGTGGTGGTGCAGAGGATTACGAGTTGGGCTACTAGGCCACAACTT
The DNA here is from genome assembly GCA_004026705.1 of Nesogale talazaci. Lineage (NCBI taxonomy): Eukaryota > Metazoa > Chordata > Mammalia > Afrosoricida > Tenrecidae > Nesogale > Nesogale talazaci. The sequence goes on along the minus strand of PVJH01011031.1, from coordinate 49,250 downwards.
GTGACCTTGGGCCACAAGGTCAGCAGTTCAAATCCACCAGCTGCTCCGTGGAGAAAGATGGGGCTTTCTAGTCCTGTACCGTCAGTCTTCGACACCAGCACCAGCAGTTTTACTCCGTCCTAGATGAATCAGAATCGGCCCCATAGCAAGGGGTTTTTGTTGAGTGGTGGGACAGGCAGTCAGGGAGTAGTCCCATGTGGTCTTGGTTTCCTCCTCTGGAAAATGGCAGGGTCTGATGCTCTTCGCTGTTCTTTGGAGCTCCCCAAATAACTCAGACCTGGTGGATGAGTATCCTGTGTGAGAGCAGTAAGACGTCAGCATGGAGAAACGTGAAACGTTTAGTGTGAGGGGGAAGTGAGCGCAGGAGGACTAAGATGGAAGACACCCAGCCATACAAGATCCCTGGAAGACAAGGGAGTCCATTCTTTTTTTCCTCCGCTTTCATTGACTTTTTTTTCTCCAGGCGGGCTCTTTAACAACAGTCTTCCCCTTCACATCAGCCTTCTCCTCCTTTTGTTCGTACGGTGTGAGCCTACTTACCCTTCAAATTGACACGAAGTCTGGCTTTTAGGTATCAGCGACGCACTTTCCCTTTCACATCTCCATCTGAGGGGTGAGGGTGAGGGTTTGCTTCTGCCGGGTGCTGCGGGTCCTCAGGAAGGTAGATAGTGCAGCGGACAGGAGGGCCATGCCATTGGCAGCCCTTTCAATCCCCTGCATATTGAATCTTCTATTTTTAGGTGGAGCTAACAGTTACAAAGAAGTTTCTACTGACGCTAGTTTGACTGTTAGGCCTGGTGAAAAATCCAAAGAAAGTAAATTGTCGCTTGCTATATCTTGTGATATGCAATGACATCCAGTCTGAAATTTCAAATACTTAGAAAAGTTGCAGTCTGGGTAGACTGGGCCAAGTCCAAGCGGTCCCCAAACAACACGACTTCTGAAATGTAATTTGAGGTCATGATCCTAATGTCCATGCCTGATCATGAGACCTGCTTGCTTTCCTTTTTTTTAGTGTTTTTTTTTGGTATTAAAATGTGTATATAATTAAGGAACGTGATTTATTTTAAAAGTGAAATGTACTGTAATAAAAATTCCAACATAAGCTAGGGGCTTAAAGTCAGAAATTCCACTCTGGCTTTGCTAACTCAACATTATACTACCTTTTGGCTTCATATTTTGACATCATCGTGTTACTCCACAAAGTTCCTATAGTGTTATTACTTAAGTATATCACGGAGAATTTCAATGGATGCTCAGACGGTGGGGAGGAGGGGGGATTTGATTTAATAAGCACTTCTTGAATTCCTCCTCTGTGACAAATACAAGGATGATGGGGAAGCTTTAAAATATTCCTGGGAGTTCCTGCGTGATGCCAGTGGTTAAGGCTCAGGGCTGCTCACCCAAAGATTGGGAGTTTGTGTCCACCCAGAGGTGCCTCCAAATGAATGCCTGGCAGTCTAGTTCAGAAAAATGAAGTTTGAAACCATTGAAAATTTGCAGCTTGCAATTCTATGTTGACATGCATGAGTTCCCCAGGGAGTGGGATCTATTGGACAGCAACTCATTAGAAAAGACGACAGTGCAGGGGACAGACATAACTGATGTCACTAGAGAGATAGCATCTACGTGGCACTGGGTGGTCGCTCCAGGACCCAAGAAAGCTGCAAGGCAGAGAATCCAGTTCTAACGCTGAGAACGACCGAACAGATGCATCTCTGAAAAGATGAATGGCAGGATGTGAAAACCTAAGATCTGGAGGAGCTTCGAAGGGATTGTATCCTTGTTCCAGGGAGACGCAGTTGGGGAAGGTAGAAGGTGTCCAATTATAGGGAACGTTTGGATGCTGTTTCAAGGAATTGTGCTATTTGGAGGAGCCCTAGGGGCAGGTGATGGAAGCACCCGGCTACTAACCACAAGGTTCCAGCCAGCAGTTGGAAGGTCCCAGCATCTCTAAGGAAGCAAGATGTGACCGACTGTCTTCCTCTGTAAAGGAACCTGATGGGGCTGGTGTCCTTTGTGATGGAGGGTCTCTATGAGTAGATTGACACTGTGGCTGCAGGTTTGGTTTAGATTTTGGTGCTGGGTGGGGGTGGGGGTGGGAGTGAGGACTACTATTTAACCGTGAGATGCAGGAAGACAACTAGGTAACATGTGTGGAGGCCCTGTGACGGGTGGAAGAGTGGAGAAATGACTGGTCTTTTATTCCATCACATTCTCCAGTAATTTCTCGCTGGTGGGTTTTAGGAAACTGCTACCAGATGGGTCTAGATTAAACAAAGGATAAAGAATGAGCTAGTCTATGGTTTCTTTCCCTGTGCCTCCAACGTGATGGTGCTCTTTGTATTTTTGAAATATTTAATGTAGCCCAAAATTGATGCTGATATTTTGAGTTTGATGGTTCATATCAATCTAGAGGTTCCCCCCCCCCCCCAAATACAGTGATATTTGTTGTAGTCCTGTTAGGGTAAGAGCCTGTCAGGTTATGCAAATTTAATATGACTCCTTTGACAACTGTCATTTTTGACCCTGCTTCTCAAAGCCTGGAAGCAGTGTGGGTTAGGCACTGGGCTGCCGGCTGCAAGATGGACAGTTCAAACCGCCAGCTGCTCTGATCCATAGGAGCAAGCAGAGGCTGTCTGCTTCCTTGAAGATTTCCAGTCCCAGAAACCCTACCCACGGGAATTAACTTAGCCACAGTGGCTCACCATTTACCGCACAGAATTGAAGTTATTATTATTAGTTTGCAAGTAGTGTTTCTAATAGTGTTAACTGTAAAGGATGGAACCCCCCAAACCAAACAAGCAGACAAACAAACCCACCGCTATGGAGGCAGTTCCAACTCTAAGCACTTCTATATAGAGTTTCTGAGGCTGTACATCTTTACAGGAGCAGAAAACAATCTTTTTCCCTCTGAGCAGTCAGAGGGTCTGAATGCCTGGCCTTTAGTCAGCAGTCCAGTGCCAACAAAGCTCCAGGTGGTCACGAATGGGTAGGGGTGGGGGAGGAAAGGGTGGGAAGAAGATGGGAGGAGGGTGCTGATCAATGTGCTCCATCAGGACTGACCCAAAGGACACTTTTTATTGAGCTGAATGGCCTGTAGAATAGCTTGCACAACCCGGTGGAGTAATGCTCTTTTCAGAACAGTTTTTCCCTAATCATTTGTTTTTCCTTTTAAAAAATTCTAAACTATGGGGTTGGCACATTATTGGTGTGGGATCCTTTGAGATAGGTGTTCAGCAGTTCTGTGGGATCCCTCTCACCATCCTTAGGCCTCCTTGTTACACGTGGCATGGGGGTTGGGGTGGTCCCTTTTCTGGTGTCAGGCAGATTTAAGTCAGCCTTCTACCTGTTCCATTTGGAGATGCCGGACGGCCAAGGAGGCAGGTGATTAAAAGAGACAGGAGTCGGGCGAGGCTGTCTGCTCCTAAAGAGATGAAGTCTCAGGAAGCCCACAGGACACTTGCTACTCTGTCCCACCCAGTCGCCAGGAGTCAGAATTCACCGACTGGCAGTGGGTTTGCGTTAGGAAGTCCACCTTCCTCTTGTCTTCTGAACGCCGTTCACATGCTTCCCTTGCAGTCTGTTTTACCTTCTTTGAGATACCTTGGGTTTGTCATGTTTAACAAATCAAGTCAAAAGGATCCAGGGTTAGCATAATTCATTATTTAGAATGACACGGGTTTGTTTGTTTTGTCGCAGGGTGGAGGGGTGTTTTGTTTTCATTCCCTGATATGTTTTTCTTCCAGCAGGTTAGTATGAATTCAAAATCACGTGGTTATTATTATTTGTCTTCTGTGGATAGACCAAATACATGACGAAACTTGTCTTACTACTTTGACATTAGCTGACATTCGCTTCTCTTGTCTGATCACAGCTATCTATACACTTGTACCTGGAAGTTCATGTAAATTTCACATTTCTTTCTGAAATGGAAGAAAATGGTTTGATTGCATGCATGGGTCTAGATTATAATTCATTTGTATTTTGATGGAAATGCTCTTTAAAAGTAATATAATGTAATGACAGGGTGGACTCTTAACTTTAGTCTAGTGCTAAAACAAACCCGTACAAGACTGGGCTGTGTCTGAACATTTTACAAGAGTTGTTTTCCTTTATGTCAAAACAAAAGGAGCAAGTTTGATTGTGTGGAAGTCTACTGTACTCCGTTTTTTTATAACCAGTTCCGAAGATGACTTCATCCTGAAATTCTGCCCCACCATGCCTGCCCTTGGAGGAAGAACTGTGAACAGGCAGCTTAGATAAATCAGGAAGGCATAGGCTTGCAAGTGCTTATTTACCAATCTGTCGGGAATAGGTTCATATGTTTGTTCACTACAGATTAGTAAGTCCGCACAAATAAAGCCAGGATTACCTGCTTGCTGAGCAATCCCACACTGGGAGCTGAGGACACAAACTCTCTTTAACTTCAGGAGCATATAACTGACAGCCTGCTACATTCCAGCTGCCTGGTCAGGCTTTAGGCTATACCAGTGACATAACAGGAATCTTACCTGGAGGAAGAGCTCATAGACCATCTTGTATCACCATTGTTTCCAGACATTGAGAGCACCCAGGAAAAGCACCTGACTCTGAAGTATTGGGCTGTAAGGGAGGAGGAAATTACTAGAAAGATAGGGATCTGGGAAAGCTAGTTGGTAATGACCCTAAGGGGAGAGAAGGGGTTACAAAAAGGTTGGAGGTAAAAGGTCTGATGAGACGTTGTATCTGCATCCAGTTTTATGGTTCCTAGGCAGAAAATAGGGACAGAAACGGACATTATTGTAGTTTCCATTTATTTGCTCTTTAATTGATTCATTCATTCCGTTATTCTACACGCAGGTTATATTTCTTGAGCACCTATCATGTACTAGGGACCAGTAGAAAGAGGCCCCTTCTCTCCCTTCTCCTGGAGAGCAGCCCCGGCTGTGCAGTGGTCATGAGTTGGGTTGTGGACTGCAAAGCCATCGGCTGGAAACCACTAGTTGCTCTGTGGGAGAAAGGTGAGGCTCCCTGCTTTCAGGAGGAGTGATGGGCTCAGAAACTCACAGAAGCAGTTCCAACCCTGCAGGGTCACTGTGGGTTGGAATTGACTCGATGGCAGTGAGTTTGGTGGTATTTTTTTGGCAGGTGAATTCTGTCACATTATGTTAAAACCGAAGTTATTCTCAAACATCTTCAAAATTGGTGGCATTGTTCTTCCCTTGGATTATCCTTCAGCATTAGGAGTTCTCTCTCCACATAAGGTCAGTTAATTTTTTTTTCCCTCTTAAAACAAATTAGAGAACGAGACAGACTGGCCCTGTAACCTTCATTGCATAAAGAGAACATGTTTTGCTCAGGTTTACCTGTTTGGTAAAGCCTGCAGACAGACACAGCAGTGTCTTTATTTGTAGTAGACCTTACTTGCGTTCATTTAATTTTGGATGTTTTTGTTTTTTACCCAGTTTGTATTTGTGTTTCCATGTTCAGTTTATGGCTTGCTTCCTAGAATAAGTGGAATCTTTAGATAGAGGCTTCTCAGATCAAGTGTTCCTGGGAAGTCAGACTTACTGTGAAGTCATGCTATCATGATATTTTGCACTTAAGAAAAATGCATTCTGATTTTGCTTCAGTCACTCCGTGACAGAGAGCAGCAACAGGGGAGAACGTGTTCTAACCACAAACGGTAGTCCCGTACCAGTTTCGGTCCATGACCACCGGTTTAATTTCAATAATTTTATCCAACTTGGCAGATTGCACAATGATTCAAACAGTACAGACATGGTGGTTCACATTAGCTACAAACTGAAAGGTTGCCGGTTCCGACGCACCCAGAGCACGCAGAAAAAAGACCTGCCAACTGACTTCTGTCTGCCTGCAGCCCTTGAAAACCCTATGGAAGGCTGCGCACTATCGGTACCTGTACCTTAGGGGTAAAATGAATCTAATAATCTCCCTTTGCTGAATCAACTTTTCCATAGCTTTTCATTCATGCTCTTTTGCTTACGTAAACCTACTAGTGTCGGTGCATATTATATATATGTTTAGATGTGTGTGGCATGAGTGTGTCATACGTGTGCTCAGATGCTGCATATGTCTGAGTGCGCACGTGTGGGTGCGGGCCTCCGTCCTGTACCCCCATCGCAGTAGAGACTGCTGCTAAGGCTGCCGCTGCTGTGGGTGAGCCCTGGGAAGCCAGAGGAGGCTGCCTGGGCTCTCCGGGCTCAGAGCAACCTGGCACCACTCAAGTGTCCCTGCCTCAGGGCTACGAATGCCTTGCTGTTGCAAAAACGACTTCCAGCTGTGTGACAAGCAGGCCAAGCCATGTCATTGCACCGACTGTTACTCCCATGAGACGCTGCTTCATCGGGGCTTCCAGCCAGGGGCCGAGAGGCTTGGGGGTGCCTATTTGGCATCAGTGAGCCTTTTGTTAGGCCTTACACCCATGCCTTGTTTTCTACCTATCAGCTCCTGGAGCAGAGAAGATGGCTGGGGTTGCTCCTGAGGGGCAGGTTTGGTGGTAGGAGTATCACAGGAGGACCCTACCAGACTTGGTAATCAGCGGATGATAAGGACGATGACTCTTCCAGAGGGAGTCGTACAGCTGAAACAGAATTGCCTTTTGTCAAGGGGTGGCATTGCCATCTTGAACTACGATTTATCGGGAGAAAAGGGGGCATTCATTCTGTACCCAGGACTTACTGCTGTTCCAGAGACCTGTCTGCTTTACTTACTGCGCAGACACAGAGGCCTAGAGGGTAGGGGGGGACCCTGGGCTTTTCAATATTCAGCAGAATTTTTCCTCTGAGGACTTTGCTGGGGAATCTGTCAGTCTTGTTCCTTATAATTTAGAGCTTTGAACATTTCTATGTTCCAAGCTTGGACCGAGAGCACTGATGTGCAAAGCGGGGGGGGGGGAGAAAGAAAAGGAAAATGGAAGAAAAGAAAACCAATTACCCCAAAACTTTGGCTCATACTCTCAAGTAGCTCATAAACACAAAGGCACGGACCCAAATGACTAAGAGCCGACAGACTGTGATAAATATCATGAACCAAACTCCAAACAAAGTGCGGTCTGGAGAGCTGTGGATAGAGAACGTCCTTCTTACTTAAACCAGAGGAAAGATTTGTGGTAGGGCGGTAGCCTCGATGGACAAGCAGACTGAGGAGCTCCTTCCAGGCAGAAGAAGGAATGCGAAGGAAAGCCCAGAGTGCTATGTGTGGGCAAAAGGTGCTCTGCCCAGAGCGGGGCCTGGAACATAGGCTTGCGGTGCTATCTTTCTGAGTCAATCAGAAAGGTGACAGAATAGAAAGTTTCTGGAGCCTGAGGGGAACCCAAATTAAACAAGGGGAAAAAAAGAAAAGGAAGGCCAACAGAGAGACAGGGAAATTGTCTGAGAGTTCTTGCCGTGAGTTTTGTGGGCTTTAGGATGTTTAGAAACCAAATAGGGAGAGCTGTCCAGCTGGGGGCTACACATTTGTTTTTGAAGGTCAGCTGAGAAGTCAGAACCTGCAGTGCGTTGGGCCGATCGTTACACCCTGAAGTAACTCACTCACTGCCATGAAGTCCATGCTGACTCCTAGAGAGTCCCTTTTTCTGAGGCTGTTTACAGGAGGAGAAAGCCCCGTCTTTCTTCCTTAGAGCTGTTGGTAGTTTTGAACTGCCAACCACGTGACTCCCAGCCCAGTGGGTAACCACCACACCACCAGAGTTCCTCCCATTGGAGTTAAACACTGAACTAGATAGAATAAGGGTTTTTTTTTAGAATAAGAGGAATGGGGTATGGACAACAAGAGTTATTTGATTCCTGTAGGCTATGTTTTTTATCAGACAAATTATCAATGCTGTTGACATTTGCGGCTTCTAGTGTTTAAAGTGATTTTGAAAGATTTTATGTTAAATTGTGAGTCCATAGCTGCTGAAGGAAGAGGGCTGTTCAATATCCACGTGGCCATTTACAAAAAGTAACCGGGAATAGGGTAGTGAGTAAGGCAGCCATCACCACTGCCTGAAGGCACGAAGAAGGAAATCGACCCAATGATCACCCAGATGTAAAAACTTGCACTGTGACAAAGTACTGCGAGGGGGCTGAAGAGGAAGTTTCAAAAGTGATTAAAAGGGGAACCTCCTCTGACTTTGGGGGTGATTCAGGGTTTCCCTGAGGAAGTGACATTTGATTAGATCTGCAGAATAAGAACAGGTTCACTCTTGTAACAGGCCAGGCAGGGGTATGTGTCTGAGATTGGAGGATCATGGCAGAGGAGCTTTGGAAGGTACTCATGGCTGTGAAATGACAGATAGAAGCAAGTCTTTCGTGTGATGAGATGACACTTTCTGGGCTACTTATTAGACTTCCAAGTTATCTTTGTTTCCATTGATGGACGTCAGATAGAATTTTTTTTCAAGTGTGGAGGATAAGTAGGTTTGTATTGCATCTGCTTTGAATGACAATGATGTAATATATTGCTGGGGTTCTGGGTGGTACCAATAGTTCATACTTCTGCTTAGTTGCTGATCAAAACGTTGGAGATGTGAGTTACCCGAGTAACGGTGCCCCAGACAGACAGCGTGGCGACCTGCTTGAGGAAAAACAGGGATCGGAAGCCTGGTGAAGTACACAGCACTGCTTCCACACACATGGAGCTGGGACAAACTCGACAGCAACTTGAGCATTTGCTCTGTCTAGCTGTATAGGAGAAACTGGTTGTGTTTGGATTCAAATATCCTTGTATGATGTAGTTCTAACTCAGTAACTACATAATTTTAAGCAACTGTTGCTGTTGGGTTGGTTTTGACTCCTAGTGACCGTACGTGCAACAGAACAAAAGACTGCCCGCTCTCTCTCTGGTGTTCCCCAGTATTCCTCGATCCATAGCCCATGCAAGTCGGGTCTTGTGTCTTAAAGGATGCTTGCATCGGTTTCTTCTCCTGGTGAGTTGTGCCCCATCAACAAACGAAGATCCCCAACGTGGTACTCCATCCAGGTCACAGGCATCTTGCTCACTAAAGTAGAAGGCCAGAGACAAAGAGGAAGACCCTAGGAGCGATGGCTTGACACAACAGCTGCAACACTGAGGTCAAATGTACCAACAGGTGCAGGAGGGCCCAGGAATGAGCAGTGTCACTTGCTGTTGCACAGAGCGTCGCAGTGAGTCAGGTCCCGTTCAAGGGCTCCTGATAGTCAACAACTCTGAGGAGGCAGCCCTCGTCTTTGGATTACCTTCCCCTCTCAGGGTCTCACTCACAGAACTCTATCCGCCCTGTCTGACAATATTCAGATTTATGAGGCTTTTCTGTGTCTTGTTCTTCCGGAGCAGGCAGTCCGTGCCTTCTTCCTCTTCCTATTCTCAGTCCAGAAGCTCAGCTGAAACCTGTTGTCCATGGGTGACCCATCTATTATTTGAATTACTGGTGATACAGCTTCTGGCATCATAGCAATGCATATTCCACCACGGTGTGACAAACTGACAGATGAATGGTAGTTTAAGGAATTAGAACTTGGATATTAAATATGGGGGTGTTGAAACCCAGTGTGAGTAAATATGTCCTTCTTTCTAGAAGCATTACTGTCCCATGATTTTTTAAAATCTATTTTTCCTGGTAGAGTTTTGTTGTTGTTTTTGTTGTTAGGTACCATTGAGCACAACAGAATGAAACATTGCACAGTCCTAAGCCATCCTCACAATTGTGATGGAATCAAGTATCAGATATTAAAGACCCAGAACCCCAAAAATCATATCAATGTGAATGCGGGGGAATGTGGGAGTGGAGATCCAAAAGACCATTTATAGACAATTGGAAATCCCCTTATAGAAGGGTTAAAAGGAAAAGATGAGCCAATCAGGATGCAGTATATTGGACATAAAAATTTCCTCTAGTTCTTTTAGACTTCCCCTCCCCCCTTCCCACTGTCATGACCCCAGTACAGCCTTATCAATCCAACTAGACCAGAGAATCTGTACTGGCACAAACAAGAGCTGGAAACACAGGGAATCCAGGACAGATAAACCCCTCAGAACCAATCATGAGAGCAGTGAGGCCAGGAGGGTAAAGGAATGGTGGGAGAGAAAGAGGGAACTGATCACAATGATCTATATATCTATATGTAACACCCCTCCCCATGGGGACAGACAGCATAAGAGTAGGTGAAGGGAGACATCAGTCAGTGTAAGACATGAAAAAAAAATTTAAATTATCAAGGGTTTATGAGGGAAGGAGGGTGGGGAAGGGAGGAGAAATACATGAGGAGCTGATACTAAGGGCTCAAGTAGAAAGGTTTTGAAAATGATTATGGCAACATATGTACAAAAGCTCTTGATATAATGGATGTATGTATGGATTGTGATAACAGCTGCATGATTCCCCCAATAAAATGATTTTTTTTGGGGGGTGTCGCTGCCCTCTGGTGGGAGTGGGTGGCCCAGCCTTGCTCCTAAAGAGCTGCTGCTGGATTTGAACTGCCAACCCTGTGGGCTGCAGCCCCGCACACAACCACTATGCCACCGGGGCTCAGCCCCCAATAAAAAGATTTTAAAAAAAGCAAACAACTTAATCTCCTAGATAAATCTTTTAAATATTTTTTTAAATATTAAAAAACAAAGAGGACTTTGAGTCACTTTGAGGACTAAGCTGCACTTGATGCAGCTATTGTATTTTCAGTCATGTTGTGTGCATTGACATTGAATAAAGAAGACTAAACTATACAATAAGTACATATATAAAAATATTTTTGTAAAGTTCTGCTTAGTATAGTCCTGAAGAGTTTGAAAAATTATTTTGAAACTTATTATCACAATATTAAAACACATAAAACCACTCAGATCCCGGAGGTAATATATTTTTCATTTAAGGGCATTAATTTTATGGCCACTTTTACCTAGAGAAGACAAATGACTGTTTTTGTTTCTGCTGTCCTTTTTTACCTAGTGCTATATGTAACAATAAAGTCTGAATAATTATATTTTAAGTAACCTAAAATCAACTGAAGTGTTGAGTTGTTATTAATTTGACCATTGTTCTACATTTGCACATTTAGTTTAAGTTCTCATTTTCTTGTGAGTCCAAATACATTGTGTTCAACTGCTTTATATGTAATTTTCTTACTAAAAATAGTGTCATCACTAATTTAAGAGTAATATGATTCTATTTTAAAGTAGGTTTTAAAAAAGCAAGACTTTTATTTTTTGAAAGTGGAAGATTTTCTTAATTTTATTTTGTTGAGAGCATACATAGTACAACATAGTTTCTACATTTGCAATTTAGTGGTACTGAATATGTACTTGCAGCTTTACAACCACTTGCCCTTCTATCCTTAACAAACTCATTACCCCAAAAAGTCTCTATTTAATCCTTCAAGCATATATTGTAATTTGATCCCCCAGAGACTGGTGTTCAAATAGCAGAATGCTTGGTCAGGTGGGCTAACTTTAAGATGACTCCAGGGTATATTTTTGAGTGAAGAAGACAGATTTTAATATCATTCCAGGTAAGTGAGTATTTTAAGTTGAGAAATGTTCATCGGAGTAAAGGCAAATATAAAAAAGGGAAAAATAGCAGTAACTCTACCACCCAGAGATTACTACGATAAACTTTAAGGTACATCCTTTGTAATACTTTCACTGGATGTTTTATAGTTGCAATCTTGCTGAGTATAATCACTATCTTGTCTTTTTTTTTAATAGTGTGCCATCATTAGTGGCGGCACAGTAGGTTAGGCATTAGGCAGTGAACTGCTAATTGGCAGTTCGCACTTCCTAGCAGCAGCTTAGGAGAAAATACAGCTGTCTGCTCCTCAAAAGATTTATCGTCTCAGGAACCGGAGGGAGCAGTTCTCTGTCCTGTGGGCTCACTGTGAGTTGTAACTGACTTCACAGCAGTAGGCTCAGCTTCACGCAGGAGTCCTGGTGGCTCAGAGGGTTGGCTATTTGGCTACTAACCAAAATGTCAGCGGTTCAAAGCCACCAACCACACCACAGGAGAAAGATGAAGCTGTCTGTTCTGGAAGAACATTTATAGTCCGGGAAATCTCATGAGTCACCTATCTGCCCTGAAGGTTGCTATAAGTTAGAATTTTCTTGTTGTTTCTTTTGAATTCCACTTAGCAGCTGTGTCGAACTTTAGTAAACACTTTTGTGTACAAGGTATTTCCCCTGCATTTAGGAGATGATGATGATCATGGTTGAGTTCTAGTAATAGAATTGACTGCTCAAAGAACAAGGGGTGATTTTTATGGCTAGTGACAGAAATGATTCAGCCGATTTCTGAAACAGTGCTACAATTGGGTAACCATTCTTGCGTCTGCCTCAGAGTTTCAGAAAGAAAAAAAAAACAGTACATAGCAGGTAATAGAAGCAAAATGTGGATTTGTAGAATGGGTTTTAGAACTTGAAAAAGTAACGTGAGAGATGGAAAGCTTTAATGCTAAGAATTCGTCCTGGGTGTCTTGAAAGCAGCTGCCTTCACCTCACTGCTGCATGTTGGTTTCTGAGCCAGGGCAACACCCTTAACTCACCCCTAGGTTTCCCTTGTCCCAGCGGATGCCTGCTTGGCCTTCCGACTGCACAAACTCAAATATGTCATGACTTTGGGTAGTCATTGTATCCACCGTGTCCAATGATGGTGGCTTATTCCTGGTTAGTCAATGTCTGAAAAATTAACAGGTGCTTACTAGTAAATGCAGCCAATACTCTAAAAACAGGGAGCAAACATAAGAAACAAAATTGCATCTGTACCTCTCCTCTTTGGTAGTTGTTTGCTTCTGGCAAGTTCATTCTGACTCCTGGTGACCCCATGTGTACAGTGTCGAACTGCGCTGTAGGGGTTTTTCAAGGTTGTGATCTTTAGGAAGCCTATCTCCAGGCCTGTCTTCTGAGCCCTCTTAGATGCAAGAGCTGAGACTCCGGTAGCTATCAAGGAAAAAGAGCCCCTAGCGGGCATGTGTGAGATCCCTGTGTACAGCTTATGGTGGCAATGGCACCAGAAGTGCCAGATGCTGCAGCACCAGGACATGGAGCAGAGGCTTCCCAGCCCACAGAATGAGCACATCTCGTTGTCTTTGGGCAGAAGACTGGCTTGTAGAGTGAGATGCCCTTTGGACATTTATCAGTATTACAGGAACTTTGTCACATTGGCCCCAACAGGGCAGAAGTCTGGGGGCTATGTGGCTGAGAGACTATGGACCTGAGAGAGACCTGTCTGCTGGCATGGCTGAGAAGAAGCCTTGCTGCAGACAGAACTGCTTCCTTATAATGCTTTCTCACCTTGACTTGGACCTGTTGCGTTGCAGTGAGTTTTTGCATATAGCTCTTCTCGCCCTAGCTCTGGTACTTCCACCAAGTGATCTGTGTTTTCATGATGGGTCTGGGTAAGAAGACAGGAGCCGATACCCATTGGATTTCATGTCTCTGTTGTGCGTGATTATGAACAGGGTTAATTGTGATGGTTATCCTGCGAGATGTAAAATGAGCCATCTCAGAAGCAGGAAGAGAGAGGGAGGCTTTAATTCCCTGTAAGAGGAACAGCCAGGAGGGGAATATGTCCTTTGGCTCATGTGATCGCTGTGCATCGAAACTTCTGGATCCAGGAGACAGCTCTGACACCAGAGGGGGAGCAGAGGAGCAGAACAGCAGAACCAGGAGCCAGAGCACGAGAGAGAGAGCGGTGGACTTTCCAGCCCACAGACCAAGCAAAGCCGGATGCTGGAGGTGACTTGTGGAGTAAGGTGCCTCTAAGCCATGTTATTGGGGGAGCTGAAGCTGACTACCTTTGGGTTGAGTGCCTTATAGTAGAGTAAAATTTATTGGCAGCCTAAAAAGATCTTGTAACATACATTGAGCAGGGCAGAGGCCAGGCTGAGAGGCCAGAGAGGGGCCTGTGTGTGTGCACAACAGAGAAGAAACTGACCTGAATGAATGGCAGTATCCCTGAGCACTTCTCACCTGAACTGTAACTTGTTAGCTTTCCCTAAGAAACCTCAGAATCATGAGTATCATCTGCGAGCTCAGTATAGCCATTGCTGTGAATTTTAGAACCCAGCCAGGAGCACAGAGTGGGCCTTGGGAGGGTGAAGGCCCATCTGACCTCTACCTTGTGGCAATCAGCCTTGGGAGACAGAGGAAGTCAGACTTGCTGCCTCCCATCCCCACCCCTAATTAACTTCCCTAATAAAAACAAAACAAACAAAAGCCAAACTCATTGTCATCCAGGGGAAAGCTTCGACTTTCCCCTCATGGTGGCTGAGGGTTTTGAACTGATGATCTTGCAGATCACAGCCCAACTCCTAATCACTGTGCCATCAGGCCTCCTAACTTCCTTACCAAACCAAACTGGCTGCCATTGGACTCAGGGCAACCCCCTGTGGGTTCCTGAGCCTCTCACTGTTTCCAGGAGTAGAACACCCAGTCTTTCTCCCAACCAGTCTTGCTGCTGGTTTTGAATTGCCGACCTTGTGAATGACAGCCCAACTCATTACCACTGTGTATACCACCAGGACTAAAACCAACATCCCTAATAGTTCCCCCTAAATTGTGAGCATTGCCTGTGAGTATTATGGAACCCAGCAGAGAAGTGTATCCTGGGAGGGACAGTTGGTATCAGAATGGGATAAAAAAGGGTGTAGCTTTGAGGCACGTTTGATCTCTGCTCCTTATGAATCATCCTTGAGTAAATGTGAAATTGGGTCTTCCTTTCTCCTTGTACAAATGGAGGCGGTCAGATGCCCTCACGCTGGTTTTTTTTTTTTTTAAATAGGTATTATCACATTGCCTCCACAAAAGTGCTGCATGTTCAAAATGAGATGAAAAGGTAGTTCATGCTTGTTGCCATAGTTTCTGTGATGGCTTCACACACTTCCTATTCTTTTTTTTACACCCTGGTCCTGACACTGTATGTACTTATCTTGAATCGGTGGGCTCCTGCAGCTACAGATGTCGCTCGAGAGTCCACATCAAGCAATTTTACTTCTCCATGTAATTTCATGACTTTTCTCTGATTTTTTGGGGAACACTTCCAACATCTCTTGGGACATTTTGGAGGGGCCACAAGGTATTACTCAAGGTTGAAAGTGCTTTACTTAAACAAGATGAAAAAATATGCAATAGTGTGAGAAGTCACTTTTTACTTTGATACTGTGATTTGAAACGAATGATTAGCACCACATGACATTAAAAATCTGTGTATTAGCGGACCCACTTATTTCAGATTTGCATTACTCAGGAGTTAATTATATTGTGTGATAAATGCAGTTTTATGACTTGTTTACTCTCCAGCTGAATACAGTGACATTTGGAATAATTACAGGCGTAAATGTAGTGAGAGGAAATGAGAGTGGGAGGTTAGCATCAAGACTGAGGGTACATTTCAGGTCATGATTCACATTTTAGCGACCTGTGATGTTTAGTCAATTCCAGTTCATCTGACTGAGTAGAATTGAGGTAGAAAAACACCGCCCATTTCACTGTACTTCCGACTAGTTGGTGCAAAGAAGGAAACTGGAATCTGTGTGATCCTCAGAATCTGTGAGACCAGAGACTAACCAGAGAGTACAACTTGTCACGGTACTGAAGACAGAGAGGATTTATCGTAGGACTCTTCACTGCAATGAGTGATGTCTCCCAACACAATCTTTACAATGAATAGGGCAAGGGAGTTGATTGTTTCTTTTTAATTTAAGAGTGTAGTTCAATGAGATTGGTGGTGTAATGCCAAAGCTTTTCTGTAGGTGCTCATATAAAGCAGTTCATATACATAGAGCTCTCTGCTGGAAGACGCTCTTGGAACAGTTGCACGGTACAAGGTATTATCTATGAATATTGTATCTCAAAAATTTTTTGAACAGTTAATAAGTAGTAGGAATTTTTAAGGCTATACTATCTGACACTGTAGACATTCCTAAGATCAGTTAACTGTGGATCTATGTGATTTAAGGGTCAGTTTAGCTTAGGGCATCAGTGACTATCAACATGTGACCACAGGTACTCCAGGCTAAGTGAATACCCACAGGCCGACTCAGGAGTCTTTTCGCATTGAGTAGAAAGAAGAGAAACAAAGGCTCCAGTGAAACCCAAACATTTTATGCCTTTGCTCAGAGTTTGCACAGTAATGGTCTGTGTTCTGAATGAATTTGGTCCCCTGTGCATTTTATAACTTAGCACAAAGTTTTAAAAAGTGATAAAGCTAAGCAAGCACTATAATTGGTCCCAGTAAATGCAGACATAATACCCGTGTCATGCAAATTGAGTATCTTCTTCCTCTAGGCATTTTAGGGTACTCCTCTGTGGGCATTTGTTTGGATGCTGGCTAGGACCATCCCAGTAGGGTGCAAAGTTTGTATAAATGTCAGAGGCAGCATAAGAGAGGTAGTGATTGCCGTATATACTTGATTATAAGCTGACCCGAATATCAGCTGAGACATCTAATTTTACCACAAAAACTGCATTAAGAATGTGCTGAAAAACTCGGCTTATATGGTAATCTTGGTGGGGAGGATTCTGAGGCTGGAATTGGGAGGATCAGTTGGTGTTTTCTCATCATATAGTTTGGACAAGGGAAGGTATTGCAGAAAGAACCAGATGCATGGGCAAAGAATTGTGTGGGTAAGCATTATATGTTAGGGGAATTCTATGTAGAGTCAAAGTTCCAGAGCTTTATGAGCAAGTGGGTCATAGGTGAAGCAGGAAGTGGTGTAAGGAATCTGCTCTTTGTGCTTTAGGCACTGGGAACCTTGGGAGTGTTCAAACAGAGCACTGGCATCTCAAATTTGTGTCTCAGCAAGAGTTTATTCCACAGAAACCCATAGCTCACTGCCATCGAGTCATTCTGACTCATAGTGGCACAGTCGGTTACAAGTTGAAATGCTAATCACAAGGTCATTAATTCAAACTCAACCTGCTGCTCCATGGCAGAAATATGAGACTATCTGGTTCTATAAAGATTTACAGCTTCTGAGACTCTGGGAGCAATTCTATTTTGCCCTGCAAGGTCATTATGAGCCTTGTTGTCCACATAGCCAATGGAAATGATTATAGGGAGAAAGGATTGGAAAATTCTAGGAAATATATGAACTTGGAGAAAAGGATAATATGAAAAATATTCAGGTGAAAAAACTGACATGACTTAGCAATTGTGGTGCAGTGGTTATTGGTTGAGTTGCTAATTGCAAAGTCAGCTGTTCAAAATCACCAGCCCTCCTTAGAAGACAGTCTTTTGGAAGAGAAGCTATGGCAGTCTCTGGGGGATTCTTACATCCATCCAATGGTGAGGGCACTGGCGAATGTGCAGGGTGAGTGCGAGAAGATATGTGAAAGAAGAGCCCACATCATTCAAGTGGTGCATGGTGGGTGGAGGGGTGGGTGAGGGGGTGGGTGGGAGAAGAGAAAGGAGACTGAGCAATTTCTTGCCTGGTATCTGCTGATTTCACCATGACAGACTTGATGGCCTTGGGGAATCATTGAGGTTAAAAGCTTGGAAGCAGTACTGTCATAAATGGAAGAGAGAAGCAAGAAGTGCTACCATGGTGGGCTCAGGTGAATGCAGAGATTAGAAGTGACACCTTCACTTTGCCCTAAAGTTTTCATCAGGGACTTCAGGAGGCCAGGAATGGCATAGAACAGTCAGTGTGGTATTTGATCAGGACTGAGTTGATAAAGACACTTGGCAGGAAGGAATGCGTGTGTCAGGGAATGTCAGGGGGTGGATCATGGCCTTTAGACTGGACCTTGAGAGAACTGAGGCAAGATGGGCTGGTGAACAGGGGAAAATGGGGGCGGGCCCAGAATGGTGGGTGATCTGATGAGCAAGCGCAGCTCTAGTGTATGTGAGGAGAGCAGGCGTACGGATGCAGTGTTCCAGTTAGAAAGGGGGGGGGGTTTGAAGTGCCATGGGGGAGTCTCTGGAGATGCAAGTGTAACTGGAGTGGTCAGTTGAGGAAATAACTGAGAGACCAAGACTGTTGGATGGATTGATATCACCCTTAATGATGAATTGCTTGATGCCCCTCTTTGGAGGAGGGGAGGGAGGGTAAGCGGGGCATCCTTTATACCTTTTAATATTCCTCCATGGTTTTAAGATTTAACAAACTGCTGTTCTGTAGACTCACCACTTTATTGTTGATTTGAAATCACAAAATGGATCAAACTAATAATTTAAAAAGTCCAATAAGCAGGCTTATTTCTTTTATTTTTTTAAAGCAAGCTCATTTTTATCGACTTGCCCATAATTATAGATATTTGACAGAGAATGGCCTGTTTAAGCACCACTGAAATCCACTAGTGCCTGATTCTTAGAGTTTGAAAAGGGTCAAATATTACATTGGTCAAAAACGTGCCTACACGTCATCGATTTGGCTCCACCAATGAGCTGGCCTCAGAAGGAAAAGTGCTTTTAATGTTTCTAAGGTGATATTAACTTGATACATCTTTTACCACATGATAAGGAGGCATGGTTGTGCCACTTAACATTTGGGGTTTGACTTGTAACCTTTTATTGTGGATTTGTTGGTCATGGGCGTTTTCAGATTTAGTTTTGTGGTAGGATGTTTTGTCTACAGTGTGCATCTGTATTTGGAAATGGAGTGAGGTGTAATTTTTAAAACTGGGGCCCAAAGCAATGGAAAGAATTTCTTTGAACACAGTTTGTGTTCAGTGTTATGATTTCTTCTTGTTATATGAGAAAATAAATTTGATATTCATTCTGGAATGTAAAAATGATACTTGATTTCTTTTGTATTAAAGGCAAATATCAACTGCTTTTATTGTGATTTTAATGTGGAAACAATGCTCTCTCTCTCTCATTTTTTCTTACCCTTGTGTCGAGGGCTGACTTCCAATAGAATGCAGCAAGAGAGCTGCTCTGTTACATATGACACACTGACCCAGAAGCAGGTAGACTAGGAATGGTTTAGCACCAGGCTCCCCAGGAACGTGCGGTGCATGACGGGTGAGGGGGCGGCCGCCTTTCTCGCCACGCCCTGGGAAACAATGTTCTCTTAATCACATAGTATGTTATAAAAAGTCAAAAATTGAAATTCTAAGAGTAAATTTCAGAAGTTACCAAGAAGTGAGAGGCAGAATCCATGTAATCTGCTCTATAGTCACAGGAATTCCCTGCTTTCACTGCTTGGGGGTTTCCTTGCTTTATTTCTCTTTTCTACTTTCTTTCTTGTCTTTTGGAACTTTCCTCTAAATTCAACAGCTTTCCTTTTTTTTTTTTTTTGCCATCTATCTCCAAGAACCAAGGTCTAATGTGAGTGGAAAATTGCCTTAGGCCATTTATTTATCCAAATTTAGTGCTTTCTAAATACTCCGGCCTGTCCTTACCGTCCCATCACATCCCAGATGTTCCTTAGCGGGCAAGTTTGGACTCGAACTAAAAGATGTAGTTACCAGTGCCTGTTCTAAGCCCAGCTTTACCACCAATGACAGCTGGTGCTAGGTCATTTCATTTCTGCCTTTATCCATGTCAGAAGATTAAGAGAGAGAACATATGTGTATGTGTTAAAGCAATAGAAATTTGACGAATGTGGAGCAAGACTTTCATTCCTATGTTTTGCAATACATCGGAATATATATACCATAAGATGCACTTCGTGACCCCCTTCCCCACAAAGTAAGGGAAAAACAAGGGTGCATCTTATGGTCTGATGGCGTGGTACCCCAGACATTTTAGTATACTGATACGATTTGGTTCAGAGTATTTTTTTTCTTGTTTTCCTGCTCTAAAAACTGGGTGTGACTTATAGTCAGACTCTTTTATGGTCCGAAAAATAGGGTATATTCTAAAACCACTGGGACCTAATACAGATATCATACTGTTTCATAGTTCAGTCACATCAAACAGTCTTGTACAATTGCTACCATAGTTCAAAACATTCTCTTCCTTGAACTCCTTGATAACAACTCCCCTTTATCTTCCATTCTCCAATGTGCCCCATGAACCCTGTTCTGCTTGCTGTCTCTATAGGTTCCTCAATCCTGGGTATCATAAACTGAAAAACAGAAAAATGCATAACAGAAATTCAAGAGGGTTATCCCCAATGACAAAGTACATCTGAGATAAACCTTAATATGAAAAATAAAGCAAAAAAACACAGAAAATGTTAAAAACCAGATCAGTCTAACATGCATCAGACTCAACTGACAAGGTTTTAACCATTCAAACCACGTTTATCATTTTGATATCCTATATTCATCTGTCCAGTGTACTGTTTGTTAACCAGTTTCTTCCTATCCTCTAATATGGATAGAGGGAAATCATTTGAAGGCTTATTACTTATGTCGATCTCACAAATATATCCTGGGTGTTCATTGCCATCTGTAGCCTTCTACAAACCAGGATCTCACAATTTGGGCTCTGATACTATTCCCCCCTTTGACTTCAGATTATATAATCTATAATACTTTGGTCACAGATGTTGGTGTGCTTCCACCAGATATATATTTAGACACAGATATATATTTAGATTTTGGGGCCAGGACATGACACTTAAAAACTCAACCTGAAAACACTCCAAAAGGTCAACAAACAGACCTGGGACTATTGATAGGCTTTTTTCTTTGTCATTGTTTTCTTTTGTTGTTTTGTTTTGCTCTGCCTTGTTTTTCTGCTTATTATTGTCCCTGCATCTAGATAAGATAGGTGGGTAAACAATTCAGAGGAGAAACCCATGAGACTGACAGTTCTAAGGGGACACAGGAGAAGAGGAGGCGAAGGAAAGGAAGGGGGTGTCAACCAACCCAGGGACAAGGAAACAGCAAGTGATCTATAATCAAAGGTGAGAAGGGCTTAGGATATGCCTGGTGGGGCTTGATCAAGGGCAATGTAGCTGAGAACTATTATTGACATCTGAATGAAGGCCGAACATGATAGTGGGACAAGGAGGAAGTAAAAGGAAATAGAGGAAAGAACTAGGAGGCAAAGGATATTTATAAAGGTCTAAATATAGGCATGCACACATGTAAACATAGTATATATAATGATAGGGGAGTAGAGCTATGCACATATATTTATAAGTTAAATATTAAGGTAGCAGATGGACATGGGACCTCCACTCAAGTTTTCTCTCAACCCAAGAAAACTTAGTTCTAATAACCTGGCATTCGTGATGCTCGTCTTCCCGACACAATTGCTGAAGACAAAATGGGTACATAAGCAAAAGTGATGAAGAAAGTTCATGGTACCCAGCTATCAAAAGATATAGTGTCTGAAGTCTTAAAGGCTTGAAGATAAACAAGTTGTCATCTAGTTAAGAAGCAACAAAGCGGGCTGAGCCCCGGTGGCGTAGTGGTTGTGTGCGGGACTGCGGCCCACTGGGATGGAGGTTCAATTCCAGCTCCACGGAGCAAAGGCTGGGCCTCCTACTCCCACCACCTGAGGGCAGTGATGCCCCCTCCCCTTCCCCCCCCTAAAAAAAAAAAAAGAAGATACAAAGCCCACAGTGAAGAAGCACATCAGCCTGTGTGATGACCAAGTGTCCATAGGATTAGGTATCAGGTATCACAGAACAAAAAATCGTATCATTGTGAATGAGGGGTACTGAGTGGAGACCCAAAACAAAGCCCATCTGTAGGCAACTGGACATCCCCTGACAGACTGGTCACAAGGAAGAAAGGAGCCAGTCAGGGTGCAGTATAGCACCAATTAAACATATAACTTTTCTCTAGTTCTTTAATGCTTCCTCCCTCCTACTCTCATGACCTTAATTCTGTTTTACAAATCTGGCTAGACCAGAGTATGTACACTGGTATAGATAAGAGCCTTAAACACAGGGAATCTAGGACACATAACCCCTTCAGGACTACTCAATAATGAGAGTAGTTATACCAGGAAGTTGTAAGGGTAAGGGGGAAAGGAGGAACTTATCACAATGATCTACATATAACCCCTTCAGGAAAGTGGATGAAAGGAGACATCGGTCAGTAAGACATGAAAAGAAAAAAATGGTAAATTATCAAGGTTTCAGGAGGGAGGGTGGAGGGGAAGATGAGGAGGGAAATAATGAGGAACCGATACCAAGGGCTCAAGTAAAAGGAAAATGTTTTGAAAATGATGGAAACATATGTACAAAAGTGCTTAACATAATGTATGGATGCATTATTTGACAAAAGCTTTTATATGCTCCCAATAAAATGATAGGGTAAAAGAGAAAAAAAGAGATATTTTCAATGCAGATTCCTGCACTGGCCCACCAGATTTTGATTCAGAACTCTGCGAGTGAATCACATTTTGTTTTGAGAAGCAATGGACTTTGGGGTTTCAACTCTACTGGTGGGTCACATTTTTATTTGAGAAGCAATAGATTTTGGGCTTTCAATTTTTATAACTTTGAATTTTCATAGCTTGTCATATTGTGGTAACTTGTTTGTTACCATGGTGCTCAATGTTAAAGTACCATCATTTCAAATGCTATTAGTCTCTCAAGGTGAATAGGTTTCAGCAGAACACCCAGACTAGAAACAGACTATGAAGAAGGAATAGTTAATCTACTTCTGAGCGATTAGCCACTGAATAGCAATGGGACACTGTGTTAGTCTGGGTAGACTAGAGAAACAGATTCATAAACACCCATATGTGTATAAGAAAGAGTTTTATGTATAAGTGCAATTGATACTGAGAAAGCATTTCAGTCTAGTTCCTATTAATAACTTGGATATTAGCCCATTTTCCCAATACTAGCCCATAAATTCCTGTTTAGACTCACACAGCCATGCAAGAAGTCAAATGCAGGAAGATCACAGGCTAAGGCGTGTAAAGTCTTGTGGATCTATTGGTGGTAGAAACAGCTCAGTGCTGGCAGGAATCTCCATGTGGCTCCTCCAGCTGCCAAGGTTCTAGCTGCATCAGCGTAACTATCAGGCTCATTGTCAATAATGTCTCACAGCCTCTATCCTCTCTCCAGTGAGTTATTTATCTCTTTAGCCTCTCTAAATGAGGCTATCAAGCTACAACCTGATTGATAGGCCAAACTCCACCCCTTCACCCTTCAGTCTCAAATTGACCACAGTTTGTGCAACTACCACAAACACCATCAGATATAATGGCAAAAGGTGAGCTCTTTGGGTTGGAAGGCACTCCACGTATGACAGAGGAAGAGCTGCCACCTCAAAGTAAAGTCAATCATGATGAGTAAACCTTCAAGACCTTTGCTGATAAAGCACAATGCACAATGAGAAAAAGGATATTTGTGCCCATTACAAAACAATGTGACCAAACAGGGTGTGGGATTTATGGGACATTATCCATAATATCACTTAAAAGTAAAATCTTTTGATGCTTATTCAACAGCAGCGACAGCAGTAGGTTGATAGGGAGCTGTTAGAAATGCAAGACAGATTCAGAACAGGATGTGGCATGAGAGTTATCATTGCTGATGTCCGATGGATCTCTGTGCAAAACAGAGAAATCCCAGAAAGTTGGTCACGTAAGCTTTGTTGATTATGGAAAGGCATTCCACAATGTGGATGATGAATATTGAGGAAAATGGGTATTCTAGAACACTTTACTGTGTTCATGCAGAACCTGTACATGCCAAGAGGCAGTCATTTGAGCAGGGAAAGAATATAGAAATTGTTTAAAATTAGGAAAGATATTCATAGGGTTGTGTCTTTTACTATATTCAATCTTTATGTTGATCAAATGATTTGGGAAGCTGGATAACATGAAAAAGAACATGCCTTCAGGACTGAAGGGAGTTTTTTTTTTTTTTAACAGTCTGTGGTATGCAGATGATAGAACTGTTTGCTGAAAGTGAAGAGGACTTGAAACATTTCCTGTCACCAGGATGTTCCGGCAGGTACTGGGGAATATAGACAATTAAAGCATAGAAGAATAAGTGAAACTAGACCATTTCAGGAGTTTCTTTCCAGTTGTGAGACGCTATCACATTTTCGAGTGGTGCACTTTGAGGGCACTGTACAAAAATCCGAGGACAAGAGTAGGTAAGCTGTAACTGGACAATTGAATTTTTAAATTATTAAAACCAAGCACACACTTTTGCTCACAAATGATAAATGGGAGGATGATTTTGACTTTTCTTTGAAGTTTATAATTTGCAGGTGTAGAAGCTCTTAGTCTTGTAATGGTTCTATAAGTGAGGTTCTCTCTTGGACTGTCTTTGATGATTTGGTACCTATATATCATGTCTGTTGAGAATTGAGAACTCTAAACCCATTGCTTTAAAGATCAGCGGAGCACTGGGCAGATATCTGAAGGAAGATTTCTAGCCAAAGAACCAAAATTCAAGGTAGTAAGACAAAAATTTTAATCCATTCTGCTCAGATAACTTACCATGAGAGGAGAAAGAAAGCTTTGACATTTTGTGCAAACTCAACGAGGCATCATGAGGTTTTGGTATCCAGTGACATATTTAAAGTCACATAAAAGTATGCTGTCTGCCCTGAGTTATTATTCCTGATGAAATTAGAGATTAATACAGTTTGTGGCCTCTAGCTCCTCGACAATGCACATAATGAGTTGTGAAACTGATTGGAGTTGCGATGTCGTTGGAGAAGAGAGGTGGCACCAGCCAGCATGATCAACTTTGTGATTGAGCCGGCCCTTTCCTCCTTATCTGCAAAGGCCATGGTAAATGTTGACTCTGCCCCTCTCACTGCCCACGCTGTAGGTTTTAATGTGTTCTAAGACAGGTGATTTCAGCCCCTCCCTGGTTTTGCTGGTTCTCTTACTTGCACTACTCTGGCTCTAAATTGAGGCCAGATGTGTGTCAACATGGAGAAAGCCTGACTGGCTCTCTTGTTCGTTCCCCTGATATTAATAAGAGAAGGAAACTGTGACACCAGGCACAGTTAGCATTCTTCGATAATTTCTGTCCATTATTCCTTATAAGAGCTGCTTTATTTTTGTTCCCTGTTTTACAATTCCAGCAGTGTGAACTCAGTGCTTTCCTGTTATATGACAAGTCTCTGAAAACCTGGTCTATAC
This sequence comes from Nesogale talazaci, assembly GCA_004026705.1. Taxonomy (NCBI): domain Eukaryota; kingdom Metazoa; phylum Chordata; class Mammalia; order Afrosoricida; family Tenrecidae; genus Nesogale; species Nesogale talazaci. The sequence continues at coordinate 24,334 of PVJH01011031.1, read as the reverse complement.
ATACATCGATACACTGCGTTTTGTCTTCATGTTTTGATTATTTTAAAATGTCTTTTCTTGAGTAAACTGTTAGTTGTAATTTTAGACGACTTACCTCTCTATCCACACATATATGTGATTTCCCCCAATATGAAATGATAAATGAAGATACATAAACTGTCAATATAGATAATACTGACAAAATGTGTAACAAAAGAGATAAATATTATAAATAAGTGGAACTTTGTAAAATATAAAAATTGTTAAACATAGCATTATTTAGCATCCACAATAAAACCATTATTGATGTTTCAATGTAAAAATTCTTTTCCCTCTCTATTGGTATGTATAATTTTTTGGCCACCAATTGTTTGGCCACCAACTAGAATATGCAAGTAAAAATTAACTAACTAGAAATATCAGCTGTTAACATTGTTGATAATATGTCCTTTTGCAACTTGAATACACATTCACTATTTCATTATAATTAACATTTTTTCCTACTAGGAAAGTGACGTGTACATATATAATTCAGAACCCATGGAAATTACAAATGCATAAATAAAAAAAGACCAAAATCTTTCTACCAAAAAATAAATAGAAGTTTATGATTTTGATCAGTTATTTGAAATATGTACCCTTATTTCTGTTAAACCAAAAAAAATAAAATGACTTCAGACTCTTTCATGTGTGTTTTACTTAGGTGCCTGCTAAACATTTTTATGCCAATAAACACTTAACTGAATTTGTTTGCATGTGGATTTCTTCTTGTTCCCCGAATCTGAAGATTTATGCTTATTTACCAGCTCAGCATATTTTTGTCCTTTATTTTCTTGAATAAGAATATTGTTAGTTCCCAGCCTTTGTGTCTTCCATTAGATGTATATTAGAACTTTCCACTGTCCTTGCCTTTGATCCTCTCTCCGTTTTAATCTCGGGCCTCTGTCCTCCATTATGTTTAATTTCTCAACAGTAATTTCTGGCTTATCACTTTTCTGTTTGCACTCCGGGCTTTGACCTGGTTCCTTGTGGTTTGATTACCTTCTGAGACTTAGCATTTCCTGGATGTAAGTCCTGGGTGAGAATCTACAAGTGATCCCTGTTACAATACAGATTCTGATGCACTATATTTGGGAGGAAAGGCAAATTCTCAGCAGCAGTCAAATCAGAATCAACTGATTCAACGCCCAATGTTTAATCCACTCTTGATTTTCCTAATTCCAAATTCTGTGTTTTCCATTCCTAGGACTCTTGTTCGGATATTTTTTCAAATTTGTGCATTAATTTGCAATTAATCATACTTTATCCTTGTATTTTTAAGAGGAGCCCAGGTGGTGTCGTGTTTACCAGTTGGGCTGCTGTCCACCAGGTCAGCAGCTCAAAACCACCACCTGCTCTTTGGGAGAAAGCTGAGACCTTCTAATCCTGTCAAGGTTTATGGTCTCAGAAACCCAGCAGGATAATTCTACCTGGTCCCTCATGGTAACAATGAGTTAGAATCAACTGGATAGCAGGGAGTTTGTGTTTGTAAACATATTAAACATTTTTATGTCTGCATAAACATTCATAGTCTGTATCTCTTAAGGCAAAAGAATGCAGGTCTGGTTCTGCTATTTTTGTTTGTTTTTTATGACTCTTGTATATATTGGCTTGTTTCATTATTACTTTTAAATGTGAGTTATACTTATAATTTTTTGGGGGAAATTATTTTGGAGGTTAAGGGAAATTATTTCTGAAAGACTTGTTTCTACCTTTCGTCATAGGGGTACTAGAAACTCATGCTCACATCAGTTTGCGTCATTTACATATTGAAATGTTGGCTTGATTCACAAACACAGATGAATCTGGTACTCATCTATATAAGGCCAAATATTTGGATATAAATTCTCAGGGGAGACTTTTGTCCTAGCTCAATCAAACTCCGATACAGTCATGTTTCCTTACCATCTTCCTGTGTGATGTGGGTCAATATCTCTCCTCGAGTTTTCCTAATTAGGAGTATATTTGGGGATGTCCAAGTTTATTGCCGGCAGGTCTTTGATCTGACTTCTATTTTCCTGCCTAAGTCAAAACTCCTACCTGGGATTGGCATAGAAGAAGCTGTCTGATTCAGTACTCTTTACCTTGATTGATTCCTATTTCTAGACATATTCTGGCTTCTCAGAAGATTCATTACTGCATTTGCCTCCTTGGCTTAGTTTTTTACAAAAGTAGAAATGTGTGTATGTGTCGAGAGAGGCCAGCTGGCCTGTAGTTTAGATGCTTTTTGCACTGGAAGGGTTTGCATTTACTATTTTTTTCCAGAATATTTTGCTCGAAGTATTCCTGGAAAAGAAAGTCCACAGTATGACTTCTTCACAGGATATATTCCACCCTTTGAATATAATTTTGTTTACTTAAATAATTCCCACCTTTGGATGCACCAGCTTGCTTTCAATTTCACTCTTACAGTGCTGCAATGGAAGTTCTCACGTAGAGGTCTCAGTGTAGACCTTTGATAATTTCCTCAGTAAATATGATCAAGTAGAATGGTGAGGTCAAAGGGTATGCTTGTCTGGTGTGTGTGGTAACTAGATCATGTACCAGGATGATGGTTCCAGCAGAAACTCCTGATTTCAGGGATGGATAGAATTGCTACTCATTTTAGAGAGCTGCAGTGAATAAAGTGCTTAGCTGCTAACCAAAAGGTCACAATGGTTTGCATCTGTCAGCTGTTCTGAGAGATTGCTGGAAGTCTGCTTCCTTGAAGATTTACGTCCTTGGAAAGCCTATGGAGTGTCTCTACTTTGTACTGTAGCCTCAGGGGTTTGGAATCTCATCGATGGCAGTGGGTGTGGTTTAGGTTTTAATTATAATTTGTTGGGGGAAATGGTACCTTAATTTTAAAAGTTAGCATTATTTGATCATTAAAGAGGTTAAGTAAAACATTTTCTTGCACTCATTTCATTTCTTCAGCATATTCTGTTCATATCCACCAGTCATGTCTCCTTGGTCATTTAAAAAAGCTGTATAATAAATGAGTTTTGTTTTAAAAAAATTTAAGATAATCATGTTTTATGTATTTATGTGATGTATGACTCTTTACAGTTGAGCACTTGCTTTAACTTTAAGGTAAAAAAGTCTTCAATGTCTAGATAATTACCTTTATCAATTTTATTTTGTTAAAAAAGAATTTTTGCTTCAACATGGTAGTAAGCTAGCCTCTCTTCATTCCAAGTTTATGCAAGCATTTTATTATGCTTTGTTTTAGATAGTTTACAGTTTTCTTTTTTTTAATAAATCAGTTAAGTTTACTTTTCATACATAATTTTAATGCATAGAGAGTAAAGCTACTGTAAATTTCTTACTTGACCTGCATTGCCTACCTATTCATAAATATGACTTGGAAAAGGCCAGATCATCTGGGAAATTTTGTATATCTGCGTGGAGGCCGTGATTTTTGAACATTAAATTTGGCATGGCATGGGATTGGTAATGTTGCTGTTTAAATAGGCAACAGGAACTTAAAATTTATGAGCCACAAAACCAGATGACAGTATTAACCAGGAATGAGTTACGATGTGTATTAGAGAAGAGTGGCCTATTATGGCCGGTTATGGGAACAGCGTCAGGTTGCAGGATCATCTTTCACCTATTGCTGTGTGCCCTTTTCTTTCCCAAGGGCCATGTGTGAGGTTGAGTGGAAAAGTTCTTGTATTACCAGGGTTTGCAATGATTTAAAGTTGAGAAATCTTTATATTTCTAGTTCTTTGTATTTCGGGTGGGAAAGCCTTTTTGTGTGCAGTGGGTACTCAACTATTGATTACATGTGTGATTGGATGATAGAGATCCATGGATCAGGAAATATGAGGGGGCTACAAAAGGTTTGTGAAAAAATTTCATTTTTTCATTCCACTTTTCCAAGAACTTTTTGAAGCTTCCCACACAATCAGATAATGAAGTGTTTTAGACTTTGGGGGCAAACCATTTCTTTATTCCATTTTTTCAGCTCTAGTAGCCACATCTTCATAATTCCATTTTGTTGTGGTTACGCACCAAGCTCTTTCTCGAGCCCTGTCTTTCTGTGAGGTCCCCAGAGCCATAAGCAAAAGGATGATTATGGGAATGACTTTGTCCTCAAGAAATTCAAAGTTCAATTGAGGAGGTTGCCACATAAATACAGAGGATTTAATGTGGTAAATGTTATCATCCATGTGCAAGGTACAGAGATGATAGCATAGAAAGGACACCACCAGCTCACTGCTGTTGATACTGTGAGAGTGTGGGTGCCTTGCAAAGCTATCTAAAGCCACCTGATACTCAAACTGAATAGTAGATGATAAGTATGAGTTGACCATCTGGGTAGTTGACCATCAGAGGGCATTCCAATGATAAAAGCAGACTATGAAAGGTATGACATAAATTGGACTGACAGCATTTCTCAGAAGAGACTAATGGAAGATTTGCTCCTATATGAGACCCTGGCCAAATCTTGGAACTCTCCCGGTGTGTGCAAAACAATCTGAATTTTGCTCCGTTTCCCAATATTAACATTGGGAAGAATTGCCAAAGGGCTATTAAGCAAGATTATTACAGAGGGTTAAAGAGGTGAGTGACCAAGCAGTAGAATAGGCTTAGTGATAGAGACCCATGCAGTTGTCCAAGGTAGATGGCAGTGGGGGTGGGAAGAGAGAGAATGGATCTGAGTGCTACTATAAGGCATAGCAAACGGGATTTAGTGACATGCAATATGTAAAAATAATCAGTTGGGTTTGGGATAATGTTCACTCTGCAATTCTCGCACGATAAAATGTCGCGTGGAGTGTGAAACTGTGCTTTAGATGGGGATTCATGTTCACGGATCATCAGGATGTGGGTGTATGCAGAAGCCATCAGTGTGAGAGGTGACGGGCAGAGTGAGCGGAAGAAGAATTGAAAAGAGCTGGATTCACAGTGGTCAAGTGCTTGGCTCCTGACTGAAAGGGTGCCAGTTTGAACCGACCCAGCAGCACTGTGGGAGAAAGACCTTTTGGGATCTGCACCTAGAAAGATGATAGCCATGAAAACCCTAGAGGACAACTCTACTGTCCCATGGAACGACGAGGCAAAATGGACTTGCTGTCACCTAGCACCAACCTAAGAACTTGAGATGATCACCAACATTTCCTCATGGGCAGCAGAAGAGGACCCTGCACACATGCCAGGGAAGGAGCTGTCAGAACACTGGCAAGTTTGAAAAGAACATGATTTACAATGTCAGGCACCACTAAAAGGTCAAGTATGACGGATCAGGGAAAGGCCCTTTCTATTGGATCTTGGCTTAAAGTTTTGCATGGTAGAGGCACAAGCCATGCTGTAGAGCGAGCGTCCTCGACCTACAACCCAACGGCCACATGCAGCCTGCTGAGGACATTTATCTGGCTGCTGGTGTTTTTGCCGCAGCTGTTTGTCCTGCTTGACAGCTGACCCCCTGTTTAAAAGGTTTGAGAACCCCTGCTGTAGAGTTTGAAGATTCAAGGGCTGGCAGGTTATGGCCTCAGAGAATTGTTGGGATAAATAATAATGAAGGAATTGTCACCTTTGACACCATTAATGAGTGTAAGAATCTTATATCAACTGGAACCATGATAAAAACATTTGGAAATGTTACTCTTGAATTATTACTACTCTCCTAATGCTGGTTTTTGTTAGATTCTGATTGCCATGAGCCACCCAAATCTTAGGCATAATGAAAGGTTTTGCCTTCTAATGCTTCTAATATCTCATCTTCACCTTCACAAAGACTGCCTTAGATTCCATGCTTCAGTCCCATGGGAAGCTGTTCCTGGAAATCCCACCACACTGCATTAGTACCTGGGGGTGGGGGAGGGGGGAGGGCTTCTAGCCTCTTTTGTGATTGCTACCATCACATTTTTAATTTTATTATTATTTTTCTCCACCTTCCAAATGAAAGAGGTTTTTCTTCTAGGAAAACATTTGTAGGCATCTTTAAAGATGCCTGTGTTTAGGTGTGCAAAGGTGCTGGGCACAATTTATGTATGTATGGATTGTGATAAGTGATGTACAAGCCCCCAAGAAAATGATTAATTTAAAAAAAATGCCTGTGTTCATAACTCTATGAGTACGCAGAAGATAGTCCGCCCTTTAAATATGCGGTCCCTTGCATTGAGCAAATTATATCAGGTTTCCCCAGGGCTCTAGGAAGCACACCATCCTGATAGCCCTCTTACCAGCTTTTACATGATCAAGTCCTGGAAATGAGTGTGGGCACCTTTGAACTCTCCCTTCCTTCCCTTGAGATGTTGTGACTTACATCTCAACTTTGGGACAGCTGGCATCCTTCTGTTGAACAGTGAGGATAGGTGATTCTCTTTCTAAATAGGCTCCTGATGACCTTCCCAGACCTTGAGCATCCCTGATCTCTGTAAATTAGGAATCCCTGATCTCTCACCCCCAGTCTTCATTAGTCTGCAATCATTATTGTTTTGTCATATCTTACACTGCCCAACATCTCCCCCTGCCCACTCCACCCTACGTCTGTCCTCCAGATAGGAGACAGTCTGCAGATCCCCATAGCTGGCTTCCTCTCTCCACCCCGCCCTCCCTCCACCCGTCTGGCAACTCCACCCCCACCAATGACCCCGAGGGGTTCATCCACCCCGAGTTCCCTGCACTTCCAGCTCCCATCTACGCCAGTGCACCTCCTCCAGTGCAGTTGGAACTGCAGGGCAGACTTGGGACTGTGGTGGGTGGGGAGAGGAAACCTTCAGAAATGGAGGAAAGTTTTATGCTTCATTGCTACCTCACTGCCCCTTGACTGACCTATCTCCTCCCCATGACTCCCCTTTCACGGGGTGTCCAATTGCCCACAAGTGGGCTTTGGGTCCCCACCCTGCTCTCCCCCTCATTCTTACTGATTTAATCCTTGTTCTTTGATGTCTGCTCCCTTCGACCCCTCGTGATCACACAGGTTGGTGCGCTTCTTCTATGTGGGCTTTGCTGTTTCTGCGCTGGATGGCCACTTGTTCACCTTCTAGCCTTTAAGATCCCAGCTACTTTATCATTTGGTGGCTGGGCGCCATCAGTTTCCTCGGCTCTGTCTGCCTTTTTTCAGAGGCATTTTACAAGGAAAGTGTAATAGGTCACTATGTCATTTAAATCCTATTCCTTTTAAGAAATATTATTTACAACAGTTCAGAATTTACAAGCATTTTAATATATTAAAAAAGAAGAAAGCATAAAATAAACAAAAATGGTGTAGTTGTGAGCTGATTATTGTGTGTTTAAAATTCACACATGTATTAAGTTGACGTCCTGGGTGGCACATATGGTTAAGTGCTTTAAGCCAAAAGTTTGGTGGTTTGAACCTACCTGGTGCCTGGAAGACTGGGCCCGCTGGCCCCCTCTTTGGCAGGGCACAGCTTTTCCAGCCCTGTGGGGAAGTTCTGCTTCACTCCCATGGGGTCACCATTAATCCAAACCAATCTGGCAGGAACCATCAACACCAGATGCATTGAGTTAGGTTTAATTGTCTCCATAATGAAAACATTCTCTGGACACATTTTTTTTTGGGGGGGAGGCAGAGAATCTGCCATTTAATTGAAAAGTAATGTAGCTTTCTCTTATCACACAATTTTTTGGGGGGGGGGGCTGGTGGTAATGGCAAGTATGCCAGCACTGATCAGTAGAAAATTTCTGCAATGATGGAATGTTCGGTTTTTGCACTGTCCACATAGGACTACAATGACTACCACCTTTGACAGTCTACCCTGCAGAGGGGAAACCACCACCCCTTTCTCAATTATGAAGCTCTCAGCTGGATTCAGAAGCCTTTACTTTTTGGGTTGACCCTTATGTAGTGTGTCACTTATTCCACTGTGAGCAGTGCTTCTGACAGGGGTGAGCCCCACAAGTGCCCCAGGGAGTAAGATAGGGGTGTGTGTGTTTGGAGGGGGGGGGATGTAGACTGGGGCGGTGATCAAGGTATACAAATGGCAGCATCTGCCCTTAGATCTTTTCTTCACTGGTCCATAGAGTTTCAGCTTAACTTTCAATGGAATCATTAAAAAGCTCCTTAATTGTTTTCAATTTTTCACTATTGAACCAGTGAAATGGTGCACAATTGGATTTAAAGCTCAATTTATTTTTTTTTAAGTTTAGTTTTTTAAAAGAAAATGCTGAATTTGTTTGCTTTGTTGTGGTATCACAAGCACACGAAACATTTTAATCCCAAGCTTTCAAATCTGTACCCTCTCTTCAACAGGAAAAAACCTTGGTCCCATTCTCCAAAGCCATCCCATCTTGGTGGACTGGGGTAGGGGGGCAGAGGAGGGAGCGGTAGCATTATTTCCCAAGTTATCCATCTTGGACAGTGGCAAGAGGATCTTTTTCATGTCAGAATTCTTCCAGTATCTGGACCTTTTCAAACTAGATCTGATTCCTTACATCCAGGAGACAGTAAACCAGCCAGTGCATTACTTGATGATGTTTTGCATGTGTAGGGGGTGGGGAGAGAGAAATATTTTTACACCGAATTTGGACGTAATGGAAGAAGAACAGTTGTCTGACATGTCAGAACGCAGAACCTCAGAACACGGCTCTTCCTGTTGTTCTCTTCAGACCTGCTCTTTACTCTGGAAAATGAGGAATCCTGGAGAGGTCCGACTTTCTAACTTTTTTTTTTCAACAAGCACACCCTAGACAGTGATATCTCATAATTTAGTTTCATCTGCAGGGTTTTTCTTCTTTTATTCCCAGGTTCTTCTTCTTTTTTAAAAATCATTTTATTGGAGGCTCAGACAACTCTTATCACCGTCCATCCATTGTGTCAAGCACATGTGAACATTTTTTGCCATCATCATGTTCAAAACATTTGCTTTCTACTTGGAGCCCCTGGTGTCAGCTTCTCATTTCCCTCCCTCTCTGTACCCCCCCCTCCCACGAACCCTTGATAATTTATAAATTGTAATTATTGTTTTTTTTTTTTTTTTGGTTTGGGCATCACTGCCCTCAGGTGGTGGGAGTAGGAGGCCCAGCCTTTGCTCCTGGGGAGCTGAAATTGAACCTCCATCCCAGTGGGCTGCAGTCCTGTGCACAACCACTACACCACCGGGGCTCAGCCAAATTGTAATTATTTTGTCATATCTTACACTGCCTGACATACTCTGAAATGGCTGTTATTATTGGCTGCAGAGCCCTTTGTAGTTTGTCTTCTGTTTGTCCTTATGTGTACTTTCACTGAAAATCGGGGTGGGGACGTATCAGGCAATTAGATTGACACCTTTTTTACAGAAGCTTTTTTATGACCACTTATAGGATTTATTAATTTAACCACATCTTGTGATCCTAATGACTGACTGGTGTCAAAGATTTTTGACTTTAATATCTCCTGAAGGATTGATATACCCTCCCTGAGAATCAGGTAGCTGCTATGTTGCTGTATATAGGAATTATCTTTTGACAAATGAAGTACCATTTCCTAATGATGCAAAACCTCTTTAGAGTCATATTCCTCTATCTTATATTTAATTCAATTTCATAACTTAAAACCTTTTATATGAATTAGATACTGCCTTCCAAATTGAGCTATGATATGATCTTATGTGCATGAACAGGAAATGAATTTAAGAAGTCTCAGTGTGTTGGCTACTCCATTTTTTAAAGAGCTTGCTGTTGTCTTTGTCAGGCAAAAACTGTTGCTTTTGGCAGCTACTCTTCAGTTTTGAAATGGACAGAACCAAGCCGTCTCATTCCACTGGTCAGTTTGTAGCATGATATGGTGGGTACATATTTTTTGCCATTTTCTTCTTGTGGATACACATTGGAATGAAGTCCTTTTCCAAACAGCCTGTTCTTAGGAATCTCACTGTGTGTGTGTGTGTGTGTGTGTGTGTGTAGCATGTACAAGTGGCAATGCCTGCCCTCAGATCTTGTCTTTATCGGTCCACACAGTTTCAGCGAAACTATCAAGTGAATTAATAAAAAAACTCCTGCCTTTTTGTTTCTCCCCAGTCTTTACAATTGATGGACCTCAATAGGAAGTAAGGCTCAATTGATTTTACTTTTTTAAAGAAAACACCCAATCTGTTTGTTTCAGCTTGGTATCAAAGGCACATGAAACTTTTAAATCAATAGCAGTGGACACACATACTTTTGCCAATGATAAGACTTTAGTCCGAAATAACTTGTGTTCTTGATCTGTCAAAGACCATCTGGGGTAACTGACATATTAAATGGATAGTGTGTGAAGTGCTTCAGAGGAGGTCTCCAGGTCAGCAGTGTTAGCATCCCTCTGGAACTTGTTCCCTCACTGTCTTCGAGTCGATTCTGACTCACAGCAACCCTTATTAGTGAATGCATGTTCTTGGGCCTACTCTGAACGTGTGGAATCAGAGACTCAAGGAGCTGAGGCCCTGCAGTCTTTGAACAAGCCCGCCACTGGATTTTGATGCATGCTGGTAGTTAGGAACCACTGATCCAATGTATGTCCTGGGAAAAGACAGGGCTTCCTACTCCTGTAAATTCACGCAGCATCAGAAGCCAACAGGCGCCAATGTACTCTGCCCTCGAGGGGTTGCTATGAATCGACACGGACTCATTGGCAGTGAGTTTGGCTTTTTTTCAATCCAGTGAAGTGACACTTGGCTTTCAGCCTAGATTCCTTTTGGGGCAGTTGTTTAGATACATTTTTTTAAAAATCACTTTATTGGGGGCTCATATAACTTATCACAACCAATGCATGCATCTGTTGTACGCAAAGCACATTTGTTGCCATCATCTTACTCAAAACATTGTCTTTCTACTTAAGCCTTTGGTATTAACGCCTCGTATTTCCCCTCCCTTCCCACTACCCACTCCCACACGAACCCTTGATAATTTATAAACTATTATTATTTTGTCATATTGTACACTGTATGGTGCCTCCTTTCACCCCCTTCCCTGTTGTGTGTACCCCAGGGAGGAAGTATATGTAAATCCTTGTAATCATTTCCCCCTTTCTGCTCCACCTTCCCATCACCTTCCCGGTATCTACTTTCATCTGTCTTGGATTCCCATGTTTTTGGTTCCTATCTGTACCAGTGTACATCCCCTGGTCTAGCCAATTTTTAAAGATAGAATTGGGATCATGATAGTGTGTGTGTGTGGGGTGGGGTGGGGGGGGTAGGAAGCATTTAAGAACTAGATGAACGTTGCATAATTCATTGCTGCTACATCGTACCCCGACTGAATCATCTCCTCCTCGCTTCCCCTGCAGTTGGACTTTGGGTCCCCAATCTGTACTCCCCCTCATTTACAATGATATATATAATTTTTAGTGCTTTGATACCTGATACCTGATCCCTTTGACACCTTGTGGTCACACAGGCTGGTGTGCTTCTTTCCTGGGAGCATTGTTGCTTCCGAGCTAGATGGTCACTTGTTTACTTTTAAGTATTTAATACCCCAGATGCCATATCTTTTGATAGCCGGGCACCATCAGCTTTCTTCCCCACATTTGCTTATGCACACATTTGTCTTCAGCAATCATATCAGGAAGGTGGGCATGCAACGATGTGAGTTTTAGTTCTTTGATGCCTGATAACTGATCCCTAAAATACATTTTTTCAAGGAATCTTTTCTATTGGAGTTTTAAAAACTATCAGAACAATAGTTTCAGGGATTCATCCAGATGCTCATGACTCCATAAAGCTTGGATTTGAAATTATGTTACATTTGACCTCCGTGTGATCAAGATTCATCCATAGGACTTTTGATCAAAATGTTCAGTGCAGGTGGCCAGTCCTTTGGGTCTCATCAATGTTTATGGCAGCAGTTAATTCGGTATTACAGATCTTTTCTCATTTCTGGCTCTTCTTTCTTGAACTTGGAGGACAGAAATCAATCACTTGCGTTGGATAACACTTAAGACCTGTGGCAAGTAGCTTAAAGTAGTAAAAGTTGTAATAGTTTCAGATAGCAAAAAAAAAAAAAAAAAAAGCCTGACTTGAGAATTGTGCTCTTTGAAGAGCTGGGCTAGTGGAGTGGTTATTAGTCAGGCTGGGATCAGCAAAGTCAGCAGTTTGAAAGCACCGGCCGCTCCAGGGGGGAAAGATAGGGCTTTCTATTCCCATGAAGAACAGCCACTGCCTCAGAAACGTAAAGCAGGGCCAGTTCTGGTGTGTCCTGTGGGGTTGCCATCCAGCTTGATGGCAGTGAAAACCGGGTTTAACATTATAGTAGCAACACAGAGATCAGATGGGAACCTTCGGGGACAATAAGTTTATTTACTGGAGAAAAGCAAATGATTGCAAAACTTGAACAATGGAATCAATAGCATCGAATTGTACAGGTGGAAACGATTGAGTGGGTGTCTGTTTTGCTCTGTGTATCCTCAACAATAATAATCAATAAACTAATTCTTGGTTCTCATCCACAACAGCATCTGATCTAGTAGGCCTGGGTAGCATCCAAGAGTCAGTATTTCCATATTTTTTGAAAATTTCATATTTTATGCCTCCTTGGGGAATCTTTGCTCTGGACTCTTATCAGGTTAGATCACTCAGTACTTACACACATAGGGTGTTTGTGCCCCTATCAATGCCCTATGGACCTGCAATTCAAGATAATGGCCCATGTCTAAGCTGTGCTTCAGGATTATTTAAGACTTTAAAAATGCAGATGTCTGCATTCAACCAAATCAGAAGCTCAGGTTAGGAATGTGGATAAATGTTGCTTTTTGTTTCTTTTGAAGTTTCATGTGTGGCTTAGTCTTCAAGAACTATGGATTTTAGCTCCAGCTTTCATTGAGGGTGGATTGAAGAAATTCTCATATTAATATTTCTATATATTTTGTGCCAATTAATAATTACTATTGAGATGTAATAGAAATAGCTTTTTTCTCATGATCGTTAATATGCAACTCTGTTTTATGTAGCATTTTTAACCAGAGAAATTTTGCACTCCTTCTGAAAGGCCTGCTTCTGTAACCCACTTTAATCCATGTTTCTTATTTTGAAATAACCTTCTTTTAACAGGCTGAATATTGTTTCTGAAACTGTAGGCCATGTTGAGTTTACAGAGTAGATAGCAACCTTTTTGCCTTTTGGTGTGAAATGGGCTTCTTATTGGAAGAACTTTTCTAACCTTTAGTCAATGTCTCCTTTATCATTTCTCTGTATGAGGACATAATTCATTGGCTAGCAGGTCAGGAAAGAGTTAATGCTTCCCAATACCAGGCACTGACATAGGCAGTGGGGAAAATCTGGTTCATTTTGTTTCAAAATACACCATACCTCAAATAAGTACAAACAGCTGCAGTGTGGGATCGGGGCCAAAAGAAATCATTGTGGCCCTATGAACTGCAACTGAGAGGCGTTCAAGTCACATGGGCCTGCGATCAGGCTTCATAACGAAACCATCAGGCCCCAGCAGGAGAAGGGTCCTTGCAGCTCACCCCAGTCAGCTCCACAGCCACAACCAAATGGAGTTTCCAGAGATGCTGCCTTTTGCTTTCCCCTGGAGCTGGTTTTCCACAGTGAGTTGAACACACACCATACTCACTCCCTTGCAGTTCTGAAATACAGAACAGTAAACTGGAGAATTCTAAGACTATAAAAATTTACAGCTACGTCTCCCGCCCCTTTATCCTCAGGACTTGTCTTAAAACCAGGACTTCAGACTGGTTCTGGAATCTTGTTAAAAATTTAGTGCTGATTCAGTATATCTGGGGTAGCAATGGAAATTCTCAGCAGGGGGTGGTCAAACCAGAATGAACCAGTTTAAAGCCCTTTGAAAACAGCAATCACACCCACCCCAGCCCTATAGCATTCCTCCTCAAGCCACAAGAAACTCTTGGTCATGTAGAAATTGTAAGCATGAAGCCTATTTGTTGTTTCTTCTTTCGGAAATGGCTAATATTAGTTCAGCAATACTTAAGGCCCCCCCCCCCCCCCACCTTAACTCAGCATTTTTGTATTATTGTGGTGCACTGAATTACTTGGTGTGTTAGTCTGGGTCGACTAGAGAAAGAAGTACACTACACACTCATATGTGTATAAGAGAGAGCTTTATATTTAAGAGTAATAATATGTTAAGAAAATAACCCAGACTAGGCCAGATCAATTCCACAAGTTTGATAGTAGCCCATAAGTCCAATTCTAGTCTTTATATTTCTTTTCAGACTCACATAGTCACTCCCACTTGTGCCTAATGCAGGAAGACGTCAGGCTGGCGGGTGACAAGTCTTGTGGATCCAGTGGTGGCAGGAGCGTCTGCAGGGCTTGGGCGGCCATCAACAGGAGGGTGGCTCCACATGGTTTGTCAACAGGAATGTGAAGCAGAGGGAGAGAGTGATTCCTGCCTCCAAGGAGGAAGAGAGGAAGTTCCCAGAATCCTCTTGAGAAGGTTATGCCTACAAGGCGGCATCATCAGGCTGTGACCTGATTGACAGGCTAGACTCCACCCCTTCACTCTTCATAGCTTCAAATTGACATGGGACTATGGAACAACCATATTGGGTATGACTCTTCCAGCCATAATATTTTTTAACGACTTTTTGTTGCTGGACCTGGGTAAGAGAAGGTGGGAAGATGCTGTGAAAGCGACATGATCCAGGTGTTGGTAATTGTCAACAGGATTAGTTGTGATGGTGAAAAGGGGGGATGCTAACATGGGGATTGGACATTTGCCATCCCACTACATTCAAAATGAACCATCTCAGAAACAGGAGGTAGGTATCACACTCCCAGCAAGAAAGAAGACCTACAAAAGAGCACGTCATCTGCCCGAATACCTGAGCAGGGAACTTCTTGGATCTAGGAACAGAGAGCTCTGGTATCCAAGAATAGGTGCTGCAGAGCCAAGAACCAGATGTGAAGACAGCTGTCTGCTTTAGGTCAGGAGGTTAACTTGTGAGGTGGGGGCCCCCAAGGATTTAATTAGAGAAGTTAGGTTTGTTGACCCATGGCCTAGGGCTGTCCACAGAGTGGAGTGCTTTGGGGGCATTCAGAAGCTCTGTCCTATTGCCGGAACACAGTGGGATTCAAGGGACCATGGGGAGGAGAGGCCAAGGACCAGAGAAAGGTGTGGTTGCAGGCAGGACTGACAAGAGGCTGATTGGAAGCAATGTGTCCTGAGCAGTTCTGATCGTGAAATAGAACCTAACGTTAGCTTTCTGAATAAACCCTAGCATTTTGAGTATGGCCTGTGAGTTGTGTGGCTACCACAATGAATTATTGAACCCAGCAGAGACCTGGAGGGCGACTGTCAGGGTTGGCCAGGACAGTTGGAGGGGGGAGATGTACTTGTCTGACTTCAGCCTCATAGGAATTAGCCTGGGGCTGTGGAGTTTGATGCTCTTCTCGCTGTGGGATCAGAAGCGGTCAAATCTTGTCTCCACATCCTTTTCTTACAGCCCGAACTCTAATCCCCTAAGCTCCATCTCTTTGGGACGCCTGGTTAGAAGCTTCCAGTGTGACACATTTCGTTCTGCACATATAGAGCGCTCATGTTTTTTCTGGACTAGTAGGACGGTACCTTCTAGGCTGGCGATTGGGGCCCTGCAGCTGGTTTTTGTTCTCCCCCGGGTTTGTAGGTCATGCCTCAGGCATAGGGGCTTTGTGGCTACTTGGTGGTTTTACTATCTCTCCATCTTGTATTAAAAAGGCTCCCCTTTCCTATTTTCTGCTGCTTTCTTGATAACCACAGGAACATTTATTTTAAAAAGTTTCTCCTATTACATTTAAAACCTGTTTATGTTAACAGGGGAGAAACGATAGGAAAAGAGCCTGCCAGCAGCACGATGTGAAGAAGATAGCCAATCTCACTATATTGAATATGTGGAAATTATTGACTTGGCGTATTTTGTATTGTTTATATTTTTAACAACACAAAGGGGGGGGGACCCTTTTAGATAGAAAAGCAAACAAGAGTTAGGAGACCTTTCACATGTTAGAGAGGGTCCCTTTTTCTTTGTTTTCATTGTTAACGACTGTTAGGGGTAGAGAAGGGTCCTTTAATTCCCTTTTGTGTTCATTTTCTTCTTGCTCTAACCAAGGTGAGGCTGTGTGAAATGTTACCCATAGAATTATCCTATTAAAGAAGAAGGCCAGTCCTGCCTTAATGACTTCTTAAAGTGGGCAAATTCGTGCTCGTGAAATCTCAGGAAATTTGAGGATTTATAGATCCTCCTCCCAGCTGGGAATAATTCAGTCTCCAGCACAACACTAGTTTTCTTTAGGCTTACCCTGCCTTGTACTGGCTGTTGTTAAAAGAGTCTGTTTGAAAGAGGTCTTGCCGAGAGGGACTGCCTCGATGAAGAGTGGTGTACAGTAGAAACAGGAAAGGAAAGAAAATTAAGTGCCTCATTATTTTTCCCATGGCAAAGTAGATAGGTACCAGACTTGTATTCCATAGGTATTTTTTTTAATCCCCACCCCCAAAGTTTGTACAATGTTTAAGTTTAGCTTTTGATGGTATACTAATTTTTTTGTAAAGAACGATAACTTGAATCTTCATTTGCTTTAGAGGTTGGTGATGGAAACTTTGTTCCTACGATCTGGCTGCTTTTGGACTTAGAAGATTAAAAAAAAAAAAAGAAACCCACCCCAAACCCAACCTCATATTTTTGAATAGCACATTGTGGGCCAAACGACATCTGGAAGAGCTTATCCTCTCTGGTAGGCAGAAGAAATTTCATCATCTATTTTCAAAAGTCATGGTACCTTGTCACATTTCCCTTATTCTGGGGGCAAAAACACACCCCAGTGATGGAGCATCTGCCTCTGACCGTTAGGTATTGCATGCAATGCTATCTCATGCTAATTTGTGTCTTCAGCTTTTCAACATGCAGGAGGCCTTGGTGATGGGATGGGGCCTGTAGCCTTCTCCTTTTTCAAAAGATCCACTTGGCTGTTGGCCTGTTATACTCGGTGATTTGTCTGTGATGTCTTTTCCTGTCTTCTACAAAATCAGACACATATGTGGCACATATCTGGGATAGTAATTTTGAACCAGATTCTTAAAAAAAAAGGTTAAATTTATTCTTGGGCGTAATTAGTAGTAACACACGAACACCCTCTTCTCGTTAGACATACTTAAAACACTTTTCATTTTACGTGATGGCTTGCTCCACTTCCCCACCCCCCACCACCTTGTCCTGTCCCCTTTCTCCTCCCCCTTTTTCAAGTTCTCCGCACCCCCCACCCCCACCCCCTCTTCTCTCTACCCTACCATAACCCACTGCCAGCAAGCACCTCTCACTCGCCGTGGCCCTCTCGGGAAGGGTAGGGTTGGAGGGTTTCTGAGACCGTAACTTCCAGGGACTAGAAAGTCTTACCTTTCTCCTTTCGAGTCACTTCTTAGGACCTTACGGTGAGTAGCTGCATTCATCACCACTGTGCCCCCAGGGCCTCTTGTGAGCGCACCAGAAAACAGCACATAACCTTGACGAGGAACTGTAATGAGGTCACCTCTCTTGCTCTTAATGCTGGTGATGTGTCTTCTCTCTCTTTTTTCCCCTTGGCAGTCTGGTTAGAAGATGTAAGAATTCTTGAAGAAGTGACTTGGTTTTCTGCTTTTTCTGCTGTCTACTTTGCTGCCTGCTCAGTCTTTCACTACTACTTTTGTTCTAATGAAATGTTTTTCTAGCTTCTGAAGATGAATGGTGAGGTTATTTGACACCGCTCTTCTAATGCAGGCATTTCGTTCTGGAGCTCTCCAGTTCCTCCCTCATGGCTTTCAAGTCACTTGAACACACCGGACAGGCTAGAACTGCTCGCTTCGACTCTGAATCTCTGTGGGAGGAGACAACTGACAACTTCTTTTTGTCCCTAGAGTGGCTGGTGGGTTCCAAGGGCAGACCCTTTTTGGTTGGCAGTTCAGGGCATAGCTCACTTCACCAATCGGGCTCCCCAGCTTTTTGTTTTCCTTTTTGGTCAGTTAAAGATGCTTTCTCATTTTATTTTTTCAGTTTTCTTATTTGATTGCTAGGCATTTATTTTGGGATATTATGTTGTTTTCCAACTACTTGATGATTTTCCTGAAATTTATTATTATCGATTTCTCATTTAATTCTACTGTGGTCCGAGAATGTACCTCATGTCACTTGAATCCTTTTAAACTCATGGAGATTTGGCAGCCCAAAGGGTTGACAGTTCAAATCCAACAGCAGCTCTCCAGGATCAAGGCTGGGCTTTCTACTCCCACCAGGACAGTGATGCCACACACACACACATACACACACAACAACAACAACAACAACAACAACAAAAATAAGCTCTTGGAGATTTGATTCTGGTCCAGAACATGGTCCATCTTGGTGAAGCTCTTTTTTGCACTTGTGAAGAGTGTACGTATAACTGTTGGTTTCGACTCATAGTAGCCCTATATACAATAGAATGTAATGCCCCCTTGTCCTGTGCTGTCCTCCCAGTTCTTGTGTCTGAACCCATGGTCACAGACACTGTGCTAATCTAGCTCCTTGATGAGGGTCTTCTTTTTCACTGTCCACTAACTATGATGCCCTTTTTCAGGGGATGGTGCCTTCTGAGAAATAACATGTCCATAACTTTGCTTCCAAGGACACGTACTGAATTTTCCTCCAAGACAGATTTGCTTGTTCTTCTAGTACTTTCCAGATTCTTCAACTATCCCATAATCAATTTTTTTTGTTGTTTTAAGGAATTTGATTTTTTCTACATTTCTCCACCATTCTCTCCAGGACCTTCTGTTGTAACTTTGGTAAGAAAAGTTAATAGTGATAGCCAGGCATCATCTAGTGGTTTTGGTCTCTCAGCATCAAGAAGACCGTGGTTCACAAGAGTTTGGGGACGAATAGACGAGTTTCTCTTTTAAGCTCTTTGAATATCTTCATTCTTTTTTTGCTCCAAATGAGTAGAGACCTACAGTTGTATCTTATGGCTACTTGCTAGATTTTAAGATCTGAGGTGGTACTCGCCAATCCAGAACATAGAACATTATTTTTGTAAACTATATTATACCAGTTCACTCCACTGTAACCAAGACTGTTGTCCTAAGCCATGTTACCCAAGTAAGGTAGTTGCTTGGCTATTTCTGGAGATCCTGATAGCCACCCATTCTAGGGTTTGTTATATGTCTATGTAGATATACAGTTGGGCATCACAATGTTTATGGAAAAATGGAATTTAAATATAAGGGAATTCTCCCATGAACTGCTTGAAACTCCCTTGCATATATAGTTCACACAAATATGGATACATGTATGCCTATAGATTTATTTATAAGTACATCTCCATTTACTCCCAAACATCTCTATGTGTATGTATATACATCCATATCTACTCATGTAATTATGTACCCATAACTACCCATGTGCATGTTTCCATGTTTGGGGGGGGGGTATTTTTACTATGGTTGCAAAAATTGTAAGTTACGGAAAATACCCCTTTTACTTGGGTACTTCCTGGTGTCTTCATTTTCTTTGGTTAAGTTGTCTTTCCTTCATCTTGGTCTTGGTTGTACTTGTTTCACCTTGGTGCACCTTTGGTTTTGGTTTTCCCTCACCAAAATAACAAGTGTCTACTAGGTATAAAGTAATTTCATCTCTTCTTCCCTTTCATTCAGTCCATGCACATGAAATGATTTTCTGTATACATAGTTTCTTGCAGTTATCTTTTATAGTTTCCTTGTAGAAGTCTTTTATGTCTCTCGTCAGACTTATTCCTAAGTAGTTTATCTTTTTTTTTTGGTGGTAGGGGGAACTATACTAAGTAACATTGCTTTCTGTTCTGTTGTTGTAATTCTCTTATTGGTGTAAAGTAGTGGTTCTGAACCTTCCTAATGCCATGGCCCTTTAATATAGTTCCTCATGTGATGGTGACTCCCCCCCACAGCCATAAAATTACTTTAGTTGCTACATCATAACTGTCATTTTGATACTGTGAGGAATCAGGTGACTGGTGAAAGGATCTTTCAACCCCCAAAGGGTTAGAACCCACAGGTTGAGAACTGCTGGTGAAGAAGGACCCAGCTGGTTTTTGTGTGTTGGTCTTATACTCTTCCCCTTTGTTGAATTCTTCTATTAACTTTCTTATGTAGTCTCTGGGATTTTCTATGTGGTTACAAGTTGGGCTGCTAGCCACAAGGTCAACAGTTTGAACCCATGAGCCCCTTCCTGGGAGAAAGATAAGACATTATATTCCTTGAAAGATTTGCAGCCTAGAAATCCCATTGGGGCATTCCTCTTTAATCTTATAAGGCCACTGAGTGTGAATTGACTCTGGTAGTGAATATGATTTGTGCTGTGACCACGTCACGTGAGAATAAGGATACTGTTCTTTCCAACGGAGGTTCTCTTCTTGCCTCAATGACCATGGTAGGCTTTTATGACAATGACGAGTAAGCAGTAAGAAAGAGCATCATTCTATTATTCCTGCTTCCAAGGTGCATGCTTACAATTTTTCTTCATTAGGAATAATGTTGACTGTTCTTTTGCATATAGCTACTGTGTAAAGAAATTTCCTTTCTATTTATATTTTACTTATATTTTATTTTATTTTATTTTATTTATAGTTGTTTTTAATCAGGAAAGGATGTTGAATTTTATCAAATGCCTTTTCTGCATTGATTGAGATGATCATGCAATTCTTTTTCTTTGTTTCATGTATGGTAAATTACTTTGATTTTGAATGTTAAATCACCTTTGCTTCCCTAGAATAATTCCCACTTCTTCATGATGTATATATATATTTTATATGCCATTAAATATTCTTGGTTATATATGTGTGTGCATGTAAATATATTTAGGATAGAGTAATCCTTTATTTCTGGACACTTTCATAAAACTTTCAACAAACACCTTCTCAGTGGAGAAGAGCGAACACGAGAATGAGGCTCAAGCCCGCAGCAGCTGCTTGGCTCAGGGCCTGGGCTCTTCCTGGCTTAAGTGGTGAGGTGGAGGAGTACACTTGCCTTCCTTCATCAGCTTATCCCGCCGCTTCAGGATGGCAGACAGGCGTTTCATCATGTTCTGATGAAGCAGGCATGCTGTAAAATCATCACACTCGATCCAGGAGTACCACTGATTCCATGGGCACATTCAGTCCTCTTCTTCTTCTTCTTCTTCTTCTTCAATCCTCTTCTTCTTCTTCTTCTATGATTTGAAATAACTTGAGTAGAATGGATGTAACATCTTCTCTAGATGTGGGGTAGAGTTGTCCAGTGAAGCTGTGTGGATAAGTCCTCTTTTGGTTGGATCTTTTGAAATAAGTGCTTCAGTTCCTTTTTTTTGTTTGTTTGTTTGGGGTCTGTTAAAATTTTTGCCTTCTTGTTAGCATAGGTAGAGTATTATGCATTTAGAAATTTGTCTCCTCTGTTTTTTTCAAATTTGTTGGAGTGTGATTTTCTATAAACTCCTAAGATCCTGTTTATCTCAGATGGTTCTGTTGTAATGTTATCCAATCAGTTATTTTGCTTGTTTGAATCTTCTCATTTCTTTGTCAGTTTGGCCAATAGTTTGTTGATTTTATTGATCCTTTCAAAGAACCAATTTGTAGTCCAATTGATTCTTTTTCAATTGTTCTCAGTTGTCTTATTTGTGCATTTCTGCTTGTTTTATTCTTTCTTTCTGATGCTTTCTGGTGATGATGTGCTTCTTTTGCTGTTCTTTTTCGATGTGGAAGAGTTAGAGGGATAAACTATTGTTGTCATCCTTCCTTTTTGATTTTCCCACTTATTGTTATAAATTCATCTGACTACAGCTTTTGCTGTGTAGCAGAGGTTTTGGTATATTTTTTCATTCTCGTTTGAGTTGAGATTTTAAAATTTTATGTTTACTTTTTCTATACAATGTAGTAATGTGTTAATTCATATATAATCTTTTCCTTGTTCTTCCTGTTACTGATTTCTAGTTTTATAGCACTATGATCAGAGAGATGTTAAATATTATTCAATATGTTTGCATTTTGGTCATTGTGGTCTAAAGTATTCTGGAGAATGACCCATGTGTATTGGAAAAGAATATGTAGTATGCAGGCATTGAGTCGTATATTTTAAGTGACTGTGAAGTCAAGTTGATTAGTTTTGGTATTTAGGTATTTTGTATTTTAATTGAATTTTTAAAAATACCATATATACTTGATTATAAGCCAACTCAAACATCAGCTGAGGCAACTAATCTTATCACAAAACTGCATAAAAATGTGCCCCCAAACTTGGCTTATACATCAGTATATGCAGTAGTTCTGTCCATCAGCAAAAGTGATGCACTACAGTTTCCTATTACTATAAATGATTATGGTAAGACTTCATCTCATGTCCTTTGGACATGTTATCATGAGGAACCAGTCCCTGGCAAAGGTCATCATCCTTGGAAACTAAAAGGTCAGCAAAAAGAGGGAGATGACTAATGAGGTGGATTAACACAGTGGTTGCAACAATGGTCTCATCTGTAATAATTCTATGAAGATGATCAGATGGTTGTTGTGCATCAGAACTAACTTGATGGCACTTAACAACAATGTTGTTATTATAGAATGATTTATTCAATTCTGTTAGTTTTCTATATTTTAGAACTATGTCATTGGGTGCATCAATATTATGGCTTCCTTTAATCTTATAGTGATCTTCTTTGTTTAATAATATGAAAGGGTACTCCCCCCAAAAAACCAAAATTTTTTTCAAAGTTATATATTAAATTTTTTTTAAAAACACTCTTATCACCTTTAAAGTACTTTCTATTACACTTAATACATTTATCAAATCTGCATTCCATTCTTGTAATTGTTTTACAAACTAACCTCTTTAGATAGCTGATGGCACCTCCCTAATTTTTTTCTTTACCTCTTCTATATTATCAAATTGCTGTTTGCATTTGTGGAAACAAAAAGGAGTCTCATGGAGTGAGGTCAGGTGAGTTGTTTGTTTATCAAAAGTTGGTGCCCTGAAATGGTTCATTGTCATGGTGTAAAACCTGCCCCCCTTCTGCCACAAATCAGTCCTTAACTTCTAAGTAGAAAGCTTAATTAACAGTCTGACCTGGTAGAACAAACTCCAAATGCACTATCCTTCTCACATTAAAACACCAAATCTTTTATTTTGGGGTGGGTAGTACCCCCGCATAGGGTGGAGGGGTACCCCCTCATAGATTTGATATTAAGGTCTGTTTTATCAGAAATGATTTCTTTGTTTTGCTTAATTTTTTGGTGCCAAGTTCTTTTTATTTATAAGTTTTCTTTGAATTTTCTTCATTGTTGATTTTGTGTTTACTGAGTCTTTTATATTGGTTTTATTCATTTTGGCCAACTTTTCATTATGATGACTCTGGAATTTACCTATATAGTCTCAAATTCAAAAATTTAAAATAGTTTGTTAAACCTTTATATTGCTGTGATCCTATGGAAAGGTCTGTACCATTTACTTCCTCTTTAATAGTTTTTCTAAGATTCTAATTTTTTACAAATTCCCTTAACTTCTTTTTTTTTCTAATTATTGTGAATCTCTTAGTTTAATATTGTCTGTGAAAGGCAGTTTTTACTCCAAAAGTTACTTTTGTTTGGAAATTCTATTTTTTCTCTTTTAAAAGTATTTCATAAAGGGGCTTCAAGTTAAAAATAGTGCATTTTTCCCCCATGAACCTTTTGAAGCCCCTTTTATGTATCCCACTGCCTTTATTCCTCATGGTTTTTGTGAAGAAATCAGAACTTAGCCTTCTACTAGATTTAAATTTATCTTTTTCATGAGATGCTCTCACAAGTTTGTCTTTGGTTTTGCTAAGCCTGAGTATATGTCCTTCTTTTTTGGGGGGGAGCATCACTGCCTCTGGTGGTCGTGGGCGCTACTACTCCTGAGAGCCGCTGCTGGATTTGAACCGCCAAGCCCACGGGCTGCAGTCCTGCACTCAACTACTTATGCCACCGGGGCTCATATTTCTTAGTGAGATTTAGTATGAGGTTCATGGAGCTTCTTGATTGTAAAATTTATTATCGTTCATGATGTTTAGAGGGAAGGTTTCTTTTTCTTTCCCTTTTTATAAATCATTTTATTGGGGCTCTTACATCTCTTATCACAATCCACACATTCATCCATTGTGTCAAGCACATATCAGCATATGTTGCCATCCTCATTATCAAAGCATTGTCTTTCTACTTGAGCCCTTGATATCAGCTCCTCATTTCCCCCCCTCTCACCCTCCCCCTCTCACCCTTGATGGTTTATGGATTACCATTTTCATATCTTACATCATCCTCTGTCACTTTTCACTTTTCTGTTGTTCTTCTCCTTGGGAGAGAGGGTTATATGTTAATCCTTGTAATTGATTTCCCCTTTCTGCCCCCACCTTCCCTTTATCCTCCTGGTATCTCTAGTCTCATTGCTGGTCCCCAGCGGTTTATATATTTGGGATTTCCTGTGTTGCATGGGG
>PVJH01011030.1:0-70746 GCA_004026705.1 Nesogale talazaci | reverse complement strand
CCATTCTGGAGGCCAGAAGGCACCCCCTCCCTCTGGCCTCCGCAGGTAAGCAGCCTCTCCCCTGAACAGGTGCCTGGTATCTCTACCCCTTCGGGCTGCAGATGGTCCAGCCGGCCGTGGTGTCTTGGTGGGCAGCCAGGGGCCAAGGCAAACCGCAGGAAGTCTGGGAGTCCAGGGACTCGGCCCTGCCTTTCCAGGTGAGTGACTTGGGCGCCAAGAGGTCACCAGCAATTCTGTGACAAAGCCACTGCCCCCCACACCCCCCCACCCCGCTCTCCCTGTGGTTGGGGCGACCCCCACACACGGAGCTTCTTTGCCGCTTTTGAAGATGTCGCACTCGCTGCCCCCCTGATTAGAGCAGTGTTGTCCTTGGCCGGCCTGCTGCTGAATGGACCGTGCTTTCTTGACCGCGTTTACACAGCGTGGACACTGTCCCCTGGAGCTGAGCTTCCACCGTTGTGAAGTGGGGACCCATTCTGTCCCCGTCGCCTGCCCTCTGACGTCCTTACCTAGAGGCCGAGATCAGCTCCCCTGGGTGTGAGGAGCGAGGAGGGGGTGTGCGTTCACGTGAAGACGCTCCCGGGACCAGGCCTGGTCTGGGAGGGCAGAGAGGGGAGCAGGGCTGTCAGCTGATGGCGAGTCTGCAGAAGCACAGCCCACTGAGCCCCTGGGTTCTCGTTTCTCTCTTGGCCAGGAGCCTGTGGTTAAGTCAACAAGGTTCTCAGAAGCCATGACGCGCCTATGGCATGCCACCCTCCCTTCCCAATGACTTGTCTCCCGCCTTCTCTGGGAGGGAGGAAAGGAAGAAAATCCCTGTAAGGACCCCGTGGTGTAAGGGCCCAGCCAATAGCCACAAGGGTCCCCCATGGATCCCCAGGTGAAAGGCGTGTCGGTCCGCTTTCACAATACCGACAGCCCTGGACACTCAGAAGGCAGCCCGGCTCGGTCCTGGAGGCTCCCCAGGAGTCAAGAGTCCTCAGGACAACAGGGGCAGGGGCTGGGCGGCAGGAGCCGTGATGGTTTGACTGCTAGCCACTCTCGTCCATGGTGGCCTCTGCACCTGCGCAGGTGGGCAGGCAAGGGAGACCGGCCTTAGTGCGCAGGTCCCTGCAGGTCCCAGTACTTTGAGAACTGCCCCTGCCCTGGTCCACGCTCACTTCCCCATCAGGCCCGCTTGGTATAGGGGACCCTCTCCCCCCCACTGCAGTCCCCTGGGCCTCCCTCTTCAGGACGTCCACTTCTGCAAATCTGTCACCGGGGCGGTGGACACGCGCTAACATTCCTGATGTGTGTTCACACCGGGGTGTTTCGCCTCTCCTCCCGTTCTGGGTAGCCCGTCCCACTCTGGTCTGTCTGCTGCGCCCCTCACCGGCCTGGCGCTGTCCTGTCCCCTCTCCCAGACAGAGCAGCGCATCCTGTCCCGGGTGCACTCCCTGGAGCGGCGGCTGGAAGCCCTGGCCGCCGAGTTCTCCTCGGCCTGGCAGAAAGAGGCCCTGCGGCTGGAGCGGCTGGAGCTGCGGCAGGGGTCAGCTGGCCAGGGCGGCGGCCAGGGCGGCGGCCTGAGCCACGAGGACACGCTGAGGCTCCTGGAGGGTATCGTGAACCGCCGAGAGGCCGTGCTGAAAGAGGACTTCCGCAGGGACACGGCCACCCGCATCCAGGTGGGCCGGCCAGGGGGACCGACTGCCCACCTGGTATGGGGGCTCCTGTCAGCGTGGGCGAGACAGCCTCACACTCTGGGGCCCCCGCCAGCTCTGCCACTGCCTCTCTGAGCCGTAGTCTCTTCGTCTTTGAAACACCTAGCCCAGGCGGCCAGAGACCCTGTAAGGGCCCCACGGGTGTGCGCCATGGTGGTGGGAGGGAGGCCTACAAGAGACACATGCTGGTGCCGAGAAGGGCTCAGGCTCTGAGCTGGGCGGCCTGGACAGTGCTGTGCTAAGTCTCGGCTCCACGTTCTGCAGGAAGAGCTGGCTGCCCTGAGAGCAGAGCATCAGCAGGACTCCGAAGACCTCTTCAAAAAGATCGTCCAGACGTCCCAGGTCCGGCGGGTCTGGGGCACCCACCCCACCACCTGCATGGGGTCCTGAGCCAGTTCCACTGTGTCTGGGATGGAACGGGTCACCTGTGTCCCTGGCCTGCTTAGAAGCAGAGTGGCGGGGTGTTTGGACTCGGCTCAGCTCAGCCCCGCAGGGGTGGGAGCTGTCAGGGAGGGCCGCTTTCAACAGGCCTGCTGGAAGTGCCTAGGGGAGTGGGGGGCGGGGGTGGGCTGGGCACTCATGGGACCAGTTGCAAATGGGCTGCAGGAGTCAGGGCGGCAGGGGGGTTGTCATACCAGGCAGGAAGAGATGTGATAAACACAGCACAGGACACGTCTCCCTGGGGGATTGATGTCTCTGTGTTTGTCCCCGCTTCCTGCATCCAGGAGTCTGAAGGCCGTCTCCAGCAACTCAAGGCAGAGTGGCAAAGGTACCCTCTTGGCCTTGTCTGCTCCCCTTCCCCAGGCAGGACTTGGAGAGGGGGGTCGCTCAGAGTAGAGGAGGGGACTGTTGAAACCTAGCACAGACCCAGCCGGGGACACACGCACCCCAACCCTGTGCAGGCTGCCTGCCCACCCCCACATGCCCCAGAGCATCAACAGCTAGCCAGGAGGGAGGGAATCATGCTCAGACTTCGCCCAGGGAACTGGGGGGCCAGGTCACCCAGTGTGTCCTTGAGCCAACACACCCCCATCAGGAGCCGGTCCAGGGCCCCCAGGTGTCCTCGGTGTGGCCTCAGTGCCTCAGTCACAAAGGCCCCGTCATCCAAGCTCCCTCTTTCTCTCTGGCACCAGGACGACCCAGGCATCCTTCCGGGAGAACGCCGTGAAGGAGCTGGGCCAGCTGGAGGGCCAGCTGGCGGCCCTGCGGCAGGAGCTGGCCACCCTGGCCCAGAAGCAGGACTCCCTGGAGGAGCGAGTGGTCCTGCTGCCCCAGCAGATCCAGGCCGTGCGTGATGACGTGAGTGGGAAGCGCAGAGTGCTGGCCCGCTGGACTCTCCACATCCCGGGACCCACACAGCCCCCGTGACAGAACGTCCTCCTGTTTTCCCGCCGTGTTGTATGGGGTGGGGGTGGGGGGCAGGGAGAGGGGGTTGTGGCAGCGGGTGGACAGGTGCTGGCCCTCCCTGCCAGTCACCCCCGCCCCAGGGAGGGCTCCCCGACCGACCGACCAACCGACTGAGGCTCCCCTGCTCCCCAGGTGGAGTCGCAGTTCCCTGCCTGGGTGACTCAGTTCCTGGCCCGTGGTGGGGGTGCCCGCGCGGGCCTCCTGCAGCCGGAGGAGATAGACGCGCGGCTGCAGCAGCTGGAGGGCAGGATCCTGGCCCACGTGACCGAGACGCAGGGCAAGTCGGCGAAGGAGGCGGCAGCCAGCCTGGGGCTGGTCCTGCAGAAGGAAGGCATGATCGGGGTGACGGAGGAGGTGCGTGTATGCGCGCGCGCGCGCACACACACACACACACACACGGCACAACCCCGCAGACACATGCACATGCACAAACACACACACACTGTGCAGGCCTACAGACACACACACATGCATGTGCATGAAGACACACACATTGTTCAGTCCTGGAGACACACGTACATGTACAGGCACACGCCCACACTGCACAGCCCTGCAGAGACACACACACACACACACACACACTATGGTAACTCCGGAGACACACATACATAGTGCACACACACGTACACACATGCATGAACACGCACGCTGTGCAGCCCTGCAGAGAGAGAGACACACACACACACACACACACACACACACACAGGCACATGCACGCACGCACTGTGCAGCCCCGGGCCTGCTGCAGCTCCTTGGAATGTTCTAGCACTGTGGTGACAGGCAGAGGCCCTGCTCCCTGCTTTGGAGCTGGCACAGGTTGAAGGGTGGGCGGGCAAGTGGGTGCGGGTACACTGAGATACATGGAGCGGGTCCCCTGACACCCAGCCTCAGAGGCACCTGTGTGGTGTGAGCACGTGAGGAGGCAGTGGGAGGAGGGGAACCAGGGGGTGGCCTCGCTGAGCCTGTACCCCCCCTCCCCGGCCCATGCCGAGCACAGCAGGTGCAGCGCATTGTCGCCCGGGCCCTGAAGCGATACAGTGAGGACCGCATTGGCATGGTGGACTACGCCCTGGAATCTGGAGGTGGGCCGCCTTCCTCTCCGTGCCTGCTCATCCCAGACCTGAGTAGAGTGTGGACGTGCTGGGCAGACAAGGCTGGAGACTGGAGGCCGGAGGCCGGAGGGGATTGGCCAGCCCGGACCTGACCGCCAGGCTACAGCTGGCCTGGCCCGGGCAGGTTTCTCAGAACGGTCGGTGGGGCTGGGAAGTGCTGGCATCTGCACGCTGCTCTGGGGCCCTGGGGGAGCTGGAGGGGCACCGAGAGGGCACTGGCCTTTGGCGCCAGCCCCCCCGGGTCGAGGAGTTCAGGCCCCCAGCCCACTCAGCCTCTGCTCCCGTCCCAGGGGCCAGCGTCATCAGCACACGCTGCTCTGAGACCTACGAGACCAAAACGGCGCTGCTGAGCCTCTTCGGGGTTCCCCTGTGGTACCACTCCCAGTCGCCCCGGGTCATTCTCCAGGTAGGCCTCCCCGGGGGCGCCCGGCCCACCGCTCACGGCACCCTGGATCCATCAGGGCCACATGGATGGGCGGGGTCCTGCCTCCTGACCAGCCTCTCCCCCACTGCAGCCTGACGTGCACCCGGGCAACTGCTGGGCCTTCCAGGGCCCCCAAGGCTTCGCCGTGGTCCGCCTCTCCGCCCGCATCCGCCCCACGGCTGTCACTCTGGAGCACGTGCCCAAGTCCTTGTCGCCCAACAGCACCATCTCCAGTGCCCCCAAGGACTTCGCCGTCTTTGTGAGTCGCGTGAGGGGGGCTGTGGGAGGGTCGAGCGAGGTGGGCCGGTCCTGGAGGAGGTGTGGTCGGAGGGCAGACAGATGGGGGCACCTGGGTCCCAGCTCCCGGGCTCCTGGGGAGGCAGGAGCGGGTGAAGTGACCGATCATCAGCCACACGGCACCCAGGCCATGGAGGGAGGCCGGAGGGAACAGGCATGAGTTTGGGAAAGGGTGGGAGTGGGGGCTGTCCCCCGTCCATCCCCCAGTCCCACCCTCCTGGTGGCCGGCAGTGGCATACGCCAGCTGGGGCCCCCATACGACCCTTCGCTGCCTCGCCAGGGCTTCGAGGAGGACCTGCAGCAGGAGGGCACGCTGCTCGGGAAGTTCACCTACGACCAGGACGGGGAGCCCATCCAGACCTTCTACTTTCAGGTGCGGGGGGGCCCCAGGCCTGGCGGGGGCAGGGAGAGGAAGAGCTGGAAGGGGCTTCCCACAGCTTAAGGGGAGGGCACTACCGAGACAGGGCTCAGGGGACCCGGAGGGAGGGAGGGAGGCCTGTCCCGGCCCCAGGGGAGCCCCTTGTTAAACACGCGGGTTCCTGGGATCCATTCCAGGAGACCCTGATGCCCGGGGTTGCCGGGCGCCTGAGAGCTGCATCGTAGTGATCGTTCATTGGGTGTGGGGCAGATGGCCCTGCCTGGAGGGCGTGTGAGGCTTAGAAGCCATGGGGCGGACTGGGGAGAGGCAGGTTAGGTCTATGCAGTTCTCAGGGCCAGGGGCAGGGGCGGGGGGTGGTGGATGGTTCAGATAGAGGACGGGCCATGTGCTGGCACTTGGAAAGGTCTCAGAGACCCGGTGGATGGAAGGGACTCTGGCTGGAGACAAAGCGGCCAGTGCAGACGGAGGACGTCGGAGTCAGGGGCCCGGGAAGGGGGTCCTGGGACCTGCCCCTCAGAGCCACAGTCTCGGGTTGCAATGAGTCGGTGGACTGGCAGCAGTGAGCTAGGGGGTCTGGTCTTCCCCAGTGTGTGGGGTCCTAAAGGCAGTGGCTCTCGAAGCCCCATTCTCCGGAGGCCTAGGGCACCCCCACCTCCCACCTCTCCCCACTGGGCTCCCCTGAAGCCTGTCTCCTCCACCCAGGACCCCACGACGGCCGCCTTCCAGGTGGTGGAGCTGCGTATCCTGACCAACTGGGGCCACCCCGAGTACACCTGTATCTACCGCTTCCGGGTGCACGGGGAGCCCGCCCACTAGCTGCCCACGGGCCCCTCTCCTGGGGTGGAGGAGCAGTCCCCCCCCGCCACTTAACCACATGCTTGACCGGTACCCCAACTCCCAAGAGCAAGTCAGGCCTGGCCTGATGGACACGAGAGGACCCCCGGGGCGGGCTGAGAGGGAGTGGGCTGGTGGCCGCTCCCCCCAGAAGGCTGTATATATGTGTCCTACCTCCTCGGGGACGGCAGGGACCAGCCCGTTCCGGGGAGGCCGGGGCAGCCGCGGGGCCTGGTGATGGGCTGGCACCTGGAGCTTGGGCAAAGGAAGGGCCGCAACTGTGGGCGGGAGGGACACACCGGGCAGTGGGCGGTTCGGGGTCAGCGGGGCTGCCCGTGGGGGAGAGGCTGAGGCCCAGGCTGCTGCAGCTCTCACCACCACCACCGCCCTCCGTTCCATTCCGAGGGGCAGGGGCACAGTGTCCGTCCTGGTGGCTGAGTGCCCCGGGCCTGTCTGCGGGGCTCCCCTCTGCCCCCACGCCCGTGCCTCACAGCAAGCTCACAACCCGCTCAGAGCCAAGAACCTGGGGAGACATTTGGAGGCCCGAACGGCTGGGCTGGGGGCGGGGGTGGAGGCCATGTCCTGGCAGGGCAACAGTTGAGCACTTAGCCGCAAGCCGCCAGTTCATTGGTTCCACCCCACGGCCGCTCCTCGGACTTCTGTCTGGGTCACAGCCTTGGAGACCTCGTGGGGCCGTGCTCCTCTGCCCTTTGAGGTCACTGACCTGGGCATCTGGGGCAGCCAGACCAAGGGGAGCAGCAACCCCAGGCCCGGGCATCGAAGGGGGCCCTGCTGCAGGACCCTGACTCTCTCAGGCCACCTGGGGGCTCCTTCAGCTCGTGCTTCAGTTTTCTTTCTTTTCCGGCTCATTGACCACGGGGAGTCGGGGCAGGGGCTGGGAGCACTGGCAGTTACATTGGGGCAGGGCGTGGGGAGGGGACTTCTGAACCCAGCAGAACCTACTGTATTATGTACATATTTTTCCAGGTCTGTTTTTAATGGAAAGAAAAGCTAAGGGCTTGACTCCTGGCCCCATTCTGGGGGGCTCTGGGAACCTGGTTGCCCTGGGCTGGGGACAGTGGCTCCGGCCACATCATCGGTTCTGGTCTGTCGGAAAGAGGGCAGGCCTGGGAACTCGGGGCCCAGCCCTGGCCGGAGACAACCAGGTTTGGTTTCCCACTCTCCTGTCACAAATGCTGCACTGTTGGTTTGGAATTCTCTCTCTCCAGTTTCTAATTTATGCCTATGCAAAAAATAAAGAATAAATGATGCCCAGGATGTAGACTGTGTGATGGCTGTTGAAGAAATGGCTCCTGGCCAAGGGAGAGTGGAGCCCTGGCCGGCTACTGGGCAGCTGCAAGCCCTGGCCCTCAGCTGAAGCTGGAGCCCGAGAGGGAGGGGGCGGCCGGAGGCAAGGGCAGCCGGTCGTGTCCAGGTTCGGACTTGGCTGACAGGACGAGGGAAAGGCAGTGTTGGGTGAGCTGCGGTTGGTGCCCTCGAGGAAGCAGGAGGCATTTCCTGCTTTATCAGGTTGACAGTTGCCTCTAAAGGAATTAGATCCTTGTCACGCCCCTGCGATGGGACAAGGCGGCATCACACTGTGGGCCTCCTTAAGAGCAAGGATCCGCTGAGTGGGAGGATGTGGGGGTGGAGCCTGCCAGGCAAACATGTCCACGAGGCCCAGACCTGGACCCGAGGACCTGCCCACGGGCTCAGGCAGCTCCTGACCGCAGCACCTGGCCCAGGGTGGGTCCCTACAACAGCTGGGAATACAGGAAGCAGCCAGCCCCATGGGCATATAGCCACGGGTGAAGGGGGCTGAGCAGGGTGCAAGTCCTGCCAGCTCAGCCCAGCCTCCCCGTCGTGCTCCCGGGCCGCCCCACACCTCCCCACGGAGAGCCACGCTCTGGGCCTGGCCCAGGCAGCCGCTAGATGTCCTCTCAGACCAGCCTCACACCCCTTCCTCCTGGGAAGTCCCACCATCCTCTCTCCCCACCGGGGTCGCTGCACACTGCTGGGCCCGCCCTTCCTCCGCTGTGCCCAGTGGCTGAGAGGCAAGGCCTCGGGCCTGACTGGGGCCTGCCCCATGACAAGAAGGGGCGCCCAGGTCCAGGCATCTGGCCTATCCACCTCCAGAGGGCCTTCCCCCTGGTGACAGCCCCCCCCCCCCCCCGCATGCACACACCCACAAAGTGCTGCAGTCACAGAAGGGCCAGGGCCTGCAGTGGGAGGATCGGATCAACAACTTTATTCTCCATCAACTACAAAAGGGCTGGTGTCTTGTTCCAAATGGAGGGTGGGTTGGCTGGGGCCTTTGTGGTGCCGCTGACGATGACGGACGATGGTGAAACACTCCGCCACGCCGCCTGCCAGCGGGCATGCTGGCGACCGCAGAGTCCCACGCCAGCCCTCGGAGCTTAAGGCCAGGATGGTGGCCGTCCGTGGCTTCTGGACAGAACGTGGTGACTGCAACCACCACCCTCCTAGGGCCTCCCCAAAGGTTCTGTCCGCTCTGGGAGCTGAGACCACAGGGCCTGTGGGGTCAGGTTGTCCCCAGCAGTGACTCCAGGGCCAGTGGGTGGCCGTAGAGGGGTGGTCCCCAGTGGGCTGGGTCAGTGGCAGCTCTCAGGAAACCAGCCAGAGGGGTGGCAGAGCTTGAGAGAGAAGGGCCAAGCTGCTGACAGAAGGAGCGAGGGGGCAGGGCCAGGCAGGCACTGCCCTCGCTGAGGGCATGTCTCTGAGCTGCAGCTGCAGTGGCCTCTGCCGGCGTGGCTGGCAGAGTGTGCGT
Organism: Nesogale talazaci; assembly: GCA_004026705.1. Taxonomy (NCBI): domain Eukaryota; kingdom Metazoa; phylum Chordata; class Mammalia; order Afrosoricida; family Tenrecidae; genus Nesogale; species Nesogale talazaci. The sequence continues at coordinate 61,808 of PVJH01011030.1, read as the reverse complement.
CACTTAGGGAGGTTCCCGCTGCCCCAGGGAAGAGCACCCATGCCAGCCCTCACCGACCCCCGGCCTCCCAGGGATGCTTCCAGATGGCAGTGAGGAGACAGGAGCCCAGAGAAGGCTGGGGGAGGAGCTGCCCCCTACCCCCACCCCCTGCCTGCTCCGGGGGGCTGAGTGGGCACTGGCTCATGGGAAGAGAGCCACAGCGCTCGCTCCCCCTGGGCTGCACCTGCCTGGAGCGGCCGGGCAGGGACCAGGACACTGGTGACTTGGAACAACCTTTATTGTGTATGCTGGTCTGAGCTGCTCAGGGCCACAGGGAACTGGGGTGGGGGAGGGGTGGAGGAAAGGGTCCAGAAACGGGGAGATGGGTTGGGGTGTCTGCCTCGGCTAGAAAGGGGACAGATCTGAGCCCATCAGTCCACCCTGCACTGGGCTTCAGACCGAGTTACCACCCCTGGTCTCTCCTCCACAGCCCTGCCAAGTGGCGATTCTACCAGGTCCTCAGGCCCTGTGCATTTCTTCCACGCCCTCCATCCCTGCCCACCAAAACCAGGGCTCCCACACCCAGCCAGGCCCCAATCAGGGCGTCCTCCACCAAAGCCGGTGCCGGCCTGGCCCTGTCAGGTTGGACCCTGAGCATCAGTGCCGCTGCGGCTGGGTTGGGACAAGGAGGGGCGAGGCTGGTCAGAGGCTGGTCCCCCTCCACCCCACCGCTCCAGGGGCTACAGAAGGTGACCCGAGCAGGCCTGGGCCCAGCACAGCTCAGAGCCAGCCTCCAAGCAGGAGGCGGCTCAGGCTGGTGGGGCTTGGCAGGGCCCCATGGCCCCGGCAACCAAGATTGTCTCCGAGCACGCCCCCCCCCCTTGGTCTTTGGGTTGGAGTAGGGTGGGAGGGAGGACTCAGTCCAGCTCCCCTCCCCTCCTGTTAACACCTCCACAGGCTGACACGTAGCAGCTTTTGGCATGACCTGTTCTTGGGCTTTGGGGTGGGGGGGGTAAGCAGAGGAAGGGACCAGGGAGCCCCCACCCCCACCCTAGTCCACGGCTCCCCGCACTGACAGCAGCAGCCCCTGCGCCGAGGCCCGGCTCCACAGATGCCAGAGTGCAGTGGCGCACAGGGACAGGGCAGTGTAGGGCAGGAAGGGTGAGGCACCCCTCCCCCCCCAGCTCCCTGACTCTCCCCTATAGGCCCTGAGGGTCTTCACAGAGATGGACACATGGATGGAAGGGCAGAGGGTGCCCTGCCAGTCACGGAGGGAGGGATGGAGGGAAGAAGGGAGGTGGCCGGGCCCTGAGTAGCCCCATTGGCCGCCTCCCACGCTCAGGTAGATAGCGATCTATAATAAAAAGGATAAAAACGAAGGGCCCAGATGTACAAAAACGTGTGGACGGGCGGGAAGACGGGGAAGGTGGGTGACGGTCAGTCCTCAGGAAGTCTGGCCATGTGCCTCAGCTTATAAATTATAGCCCCCTGGAAAGCGGGGGTGGGGGTCGGGATGGGGCAGCTCTGCCGTGGCTGGGTTGCGGCTCCCTCAGTGGGTGCTGGAGGTGGGCTGGGCGAGTCAGCAGCCGCTGGCCGGCGTCACACAGGCTCCCTGGGACTTGACCTTGTGTCGCTGGCCACCCCGTCGCCGGCCCCCACTGCTGGGCTTGGGCTGGAGGGGAGAGAGAGGAGGCTGGGAAGCACGGGCCTCGGGGCTGGGCCTGACGTGAATCTCCCCGTCCCAGGCAGGGAGGCGGGTCCCGGGGGGTAATGGTTGAGGGGTGCATCCAGAGCAGCCCTGGGGAAACCAGACGCACCACTGACGCTGCCCATGGGCGGAAGAAGGGCATGAGACCATGGGGCGGGGGGGGGAGGGCAAGAGGAGGGCGGACAGGAAAGCCAGACCCGGCGGAAGCTGCGCCCCAAGGAGACAGAGGGACATGCTGCAAAGAGGATGGACAGACGGAGAGGGCCCCAAGCTCCCATGAGCGCACAATCCAGGCAGTGTGCCCCGTGGAGGGCCCGGGGACCCCTGGGAGGGCTCTGCACACGGTTTTTCATGGAGTCTAGGTGCCCATCAGAACCACATCAATGTGCTCACGGCCATGAAGGCCCACGGCCTGGAGGCCCTCGCTGCCCGGCGGGCACTGGGTTAGCAGCGTGAGCGGTTCAGAGCCAGCTGTCGCACTGTGGCAGGCCGAAGAGGCAGCGCTGCACAGGGTCACTGCCTCGGAGACCCGAGGCGGCAGTTCTGGTCTGTCCGGCAGGGAAGCGGCTGGGCAGCAAGGGCCGGGCACAGCACTAGTGGGGCTGGCCAGCCAGAGGGGGTCTTGGCCGAGGCTGCCCTGCTGTGTCTGCTCAGCCAGTTCGGGCCCGCAGCCTGGGCCAGACGCACACCCACCTGTGAGAGCCCGCCGGCTGCCGCTGTCTGCATGGCCCCTGGAGAGGCAGCCTCGTCCCCAGGTGCGGGGGCCCCGACGGCCGGCCCGGCACAGGCGCCTCCCTCTTCTCGTTTGCTCAGGGGGCCCTTTTTCGTCGACTGCATTTTGATCTGCTGGGGCTTGGAGTTCATCGGGGAGTTGTTGGTGGTCTGCAGGAGCTGTAGCAGCCAGAGGAGCGGGTGAGGGTGAGGGTGAGGGTGAGACAGACGCAGGGCGGAGCTCTCTGCTCAGCTGCCCCTCCTCAACCCAGAACTTCTGCCCACCCCTTAGCCCCTCAGTCCCACTCCCTACTAGAACCCACAGCCCCCCTCTGCCCTCCCCACCCGGGGCCCAGCGAGCCTCTTGAGGTCCCCTCCCTGACCACCCAGGGAATCAGCCATCCGCGCCCTAGGTCTGGGGCAGTTCTCTCATCAGCGACAGCGTCTGGAGTCTGGCTCTCAGAAACCCACAGCAGCACCTGACCCAGAAACCCCCTTTGTGGCCTCAGTCCCAAGGGCGCAGGAGGCAACCCCGCTGAGCCTGAGGGGCCACTGCCCAGCTCTCGGCCAGCCCTGGAGCTGACCCTCCTTCACCCCAAACGCACAGGGTGGAGCCCCAGGCTCACCGCCCCTCTAGATGGGTCTAGGAAGAACACACTGGAAGCAAAGCACAGGGCTGCCTCAAGAACCTGGGCCTCTTTTCCTTCTGAGCAGAGAAGTCGCCCTCCACGAGGCTGTGAGTGAGGTCTGAGGCGAGGGTGGGCCTGGGCCACAGGGAAGGCACACCCAGCACTCCACTGCTCCGAGGGCTCCGCCCACCCCCTGGCAGCCCGCGGGGGGCAGGTCTCTCCCCTGGCAGCCGGGGTTCTTAGGGAAAGGTTCCCGGAGGTGGGTGGCACCAAGCAGACCCCCGGGACGTGGGCAGCGGAGGGCACCTTGGTGATGGTGCCCACGGCCTTGGTGCGGCCCTCCCGGAAGACCAGCCGCTGGTCAATGTGCAGGTACTCGGGGGTCTTGATGAAGCGGAAGTGCACCGTGGCCTTGTCTCCCGTGCGCAGGCAGTCCTTGTCCATGCTCAGGATGGTGGCCGTCTGCCGGATGCTCCCGCAGTGCACTGGGGAGGAGCCGGGCGTCAAGGGCCTGGGCAGCTCCTTGGGGAGGCCCAGGCTGGCATGGGAGCTAGAAGCCTGCTCTGCTCCAAGCCTGCCCACCCTGCCAGCTGTCTGTCATCCCCATCGCGCATCCCGGCCCTGCCCAGACACTGCCTGCTCCCTCACCCTGGGAGCCCCACCACCCAGAAGGCCCTCCCCTCGCTCTGTCAGGCGTCCAATACCCTGACGATTGCTTCAAGGCTGCCCACAGACGGCCCTGCAGCCCCAGCCCCGAGCAGCAGCTGGCAGGCTGGGGGCGAGGGTGTGTGGAGTGCACACTGGGGGCTCGGGTGGTTGGTGCTCCTACCCATGGCCTGGTACCGAGGGCTGATCGTGGTGGGGTGGTGCAGAACGAGGATCTCTGCCTCAAACTCCCAGGAGGCTTGGGGGTTCAGGCGCGGAGAGACCATCACCATGCCCTTCCGGATGGACGAGCGCTTGATCTGCGGGGGTAGGGGGGGAAGGGAGGCACCTTGCCCATCAGTGCTCTGGGTCACTGCGTCCCAGACCACCAAAGTCCCCTGGCTCAGGACCCACCCGACTTGACCTGCCCCTGGGTCACAGGGTGAGCAGCGCAGGGCACAGGCTGGGCTGCGGGGGCAGCACAAACAGAGGCGAAACCCCTGGCAGACCTGGGAGAGGCGGGCCGCGGGCGGGGCCTGGCACGACTCAGGGAGGGGATGAAGGCCTGGGTATCAGGCTCCACTTGGTGGGAGGGGCACGCCAGTGACCCCACACCGAGTATTCACCCGATCCCCGGGGCCCGAGTAGGAGGGTGACCGGGAGGAGATGCCAACAGGCTCTAACAACCCCTGGGGCAGGACCCCCTGTCCAGCAGGGCCCCCAGCTGCCCTCTGCCTGGTCCTCCACTCCGGGGCAGCTCACTGGGAGCTCAGGGCCCGCCGCCACAGCCCGCTCACCTTCTTGAGCGCGAAGGAGGCCGTCTGGCCGCCCCGCACCTCCTTGACGGGCATGCGCTTGCGGTGGATGGACTTCACAGCGATGGGCAGGAAGTTGCCCAGGGGGTCTGGGCCCAGCAGCAGCGTGTCGTTCAGTTTGATCAGGCCCCTCAGGGTGGTCCCCGACACCACCGTCCCGACACCCTGCAGGGGGGAAGACCCCAGTCCGCTGGGCCCTCCCACACCAGGCCTGCCCCTCCACCACCCGGACCCACTTCTGAGGCCCCTGTGCCGCCATCCCCACGCCCGGCTCAGTCTCAGGGGGTAAGTGTCCACCCCCCCACCCCCTGCCCGGTCCCCCGGGCCCCGCCACAGCTTCAGTGGGAAGTGCTGGCGAGCCTCACCGGGACGGAGTAGGTGTCGTCGATCTGGAACTCGGCGGGCTCCTCCTCCCGGTAGCTGGTGCGCGGGGACAGCAGGTTGAGGAACATCTTCAGCAGGTCCAGGTGCTCGCCTGTGACGTTGGAGATCTGGAATATCGGGCACATCCTAAGCGGAGGGCGAGGAGAGAGGGAGAGACAGGCGCTCAGGCGGCCGGCCCCGACCTGGCACGGTGGGGGGCGCTATGGCATGGATGGTCCCAACCCCTTCTGCCCCTCACCCAGCTTGGTCTCTCCCCGCCCCCTGCCTCACCTTTCCGCCTCTCAGTGGCAGAGCAGTCGTTGTGAGCCCTTCCAGCACAAGGGCTACAGAGCCATTTCTCTCACACCCCCGGCCTCTTCCAGCCCCACCAGAGCACCCGATCATCCTCGCTGAACTGCTTCCCCCTTCTCCAGTGACCCCATCCTTCTCACATGCCCCTTCCCCCAGGAAGTCCTTCCCAGATGGCTCTCCCAGGTCTCAGAGCAACCTTTCCCCCCACCCCACCCCCGCCCAGCTGTCATCTCAAGGTGGTGGCCACAGCTCTCTCCCTGGGAGCGGCTGAGCGATCTGAACCAAATAGGTAGCAGCTGTGTGCTTGACCGCCGCCGCCCAGGGTCACCCAAGAAAATGAACCAAAGTGGGACTGGCTCTCTGACCTAGGAGCCCTGGTGGCGTGGTGGTTACACAAACTTCAAAGTCAGGAGCTCAAAACCCCCAGCCGCTCCGAGGGGCAAAGAGGAGGCTCTGTATTCCCTGCGCTGTCCCAGAGGGGGCCAGGGGTCGTGATAGACTCCGTGCCAGGGCTCGAGGGGGACGGCACCCCCTCTGCTGGCCGGCTGGTGGAAGGACCGCATCACCTAGTGCCGGCACTGCTCCGCCGGGCCCTCGCCTCACCTCTCGGAGCTGAAGTTGGAGGCCATGACGATGACGTCGTCCTTGCTCTGCACCAGCACGGGGATCTTCCGGCAGCCCGGCGACTTCAGCAGGCGCTGCAGCAACTTCAGCGTCTCTGAAAGGGCCAGGGGGAGGGGGTTGATAAACTCAGGGGACAGACACCGCCTTCTCTCTTGCCCGGCGCCCAGAGTGAGACGGGGCCACTCCTCCATGGGGCAGACAGGCGAGTTAGTGCCTGCTTCGGAAGGTCGGCAACTTCACAGTGCTGGCCTGCAGCCACCGGGGCTCCCCACGAGTCCACGAGCCCCTCAGGAGACTCACATGCTGCAGGAAGTGGCAGGGGTCCCGGGAAGAGGAATGCTCTTCCCGGGGTGCTCTGCTTGCTGCAGAGGGACCCTACTCGGCTAGCACCCCAGCCTGTAGGAGACGCTCACAACGGCCGGCCCTGCCACCCTGCACTTTTGTGGTAGGAGTCCTCAGACCCTCTGCCCTCACACGAGTCTCCCCACTTCAGTGGGTGGGACCCAGGCCCCTCAGCTGGGGGGCAGTTCAGGCATGTCAGCAGGGTCTGTCACCGGCAGGGCTGGCTCCAGGCTGTGCTCAGACCTCAGGCTGACGGTAAGAGGAAGCAGCAGGCGATGCTGGCCTGACAGACTGACCACCGAGGAGTCCCGGGGTCACAGCCCAGGGAGAGGCAGTGGCTAGGCGGGGACACCCTTACCTTGCAGGATGTTGGCAGGACACATGTCGATCTTGGTGACCACCACGAAGACGGGCACATTGAGAGCCAAGGCCAGGCCCAGGTGCTCCTTGGTCATCCCCACGATGCCGGCATTACTGCCCACCTGTCCCGACACAGAAGGGGCCTGTCAGGGCCGGGGGAGCTAGGGGAGACTGCTGGCTGGCCACAGGGCTCAAGAGCACTCATCTTGGAGGCCTTCGTGAGAGCAGGGCACAGGGACCCATGTCTTAAGGCAGGAACAATATGGCCATCCATGCAAGCGGGCCGGACACGGGCCACTCAGACTTCTGACATGGCGCAGGCCATCAAAACCCAAAGAGACTCGGAAAACATAGAGAAGCAGCACAATTTGGGCTTTCAAAGTGGACTCAGCTGAACACCCTGGCCTACACCCCTGTCACGGAGAGGGCTATTTGTGACCAACGGCCAGGATGTCCGTGAAGGATCTGGGTTGATGAGCTGAGACTGGTGTTCCAGGGCGGCAGGTGGGCTGACAGCTGCTCTCCCCTCCCCCATGGCCGCCCTCACAGGATGCTTCTGGAAACATCACGCTAAAGACTGGTCCCACACAAAACGGGCCATGAACATGAAACAAAGAGGAGGCTCACACATCCACTGACGGGGCTCCCGGCCAAGCCAGAGTTTCAGGGAGGGGGTGGGGGTGGCAGGAGAAGCAAGTCTCCGACACCTGGATTACAAAACAACAGGCAAGTAGGGCTAGGTCGTTTCAAGAATGGGCAAGAAGACATTTTGGAATTCGAACACACACACACACACACACACCACACACACCACACACACACACTTATAAAACCCACTGCCTCCAGCTGAGCCCTGGCGGCACAGTGGTTGTGTGTGGGACTGCGCCCCACAGGGTTGGCAGTTCAAATCTAGCAGCAGCTCTCCAGGAGCAAGGCTGGGCTTCCTACTCCCACCAGGGCAGTGATGCGGTAAAAACAAGACAAACCAAACAAACCCCACTGCCCCAAGTGGAATCTGAGTCACAGGAACCCTACAGGACAGACAGGACGTGTTCTGGGAGGTTCCAAGAAGGATGATCTTGATAGCTGCATCTCTTTCCTGGGGGCGGGAGGCCAGTGCTCAAGGTGAAGTTCCTTTGCAGACCGGATGGAAGGCCCGGGAAAGAAGCACTGAGTGTCTTCTCCGTTAAGAATGGGAGAAGACATATCTGACACACGATTATAGCCATGGCTTACTTTCCGAGGGCACAGACACATGCATGCACACATGCACATACGCGGTCACCCCCGCGCATCCGAGGGGGTCAAAGCGTGTTGCTCCCCTGCTCCGTGGACGGCACGGGCAAATTCCCCCTGGAAAGTACTTGCCTGAGTCTGGACAGGGGAGGATTTTAGAAATCAATTTTAAGGTTGGGGCTAATGGTAAATCAGAACTTGACAGGAACGCTGCCCCAACCCACAGTCACAGCTGTTGCATGGATTAAGGTCTTCAAGTGGGGGTCAGGGAGCGTCTGGCCTGCGGGCTCCCTCAGATCCTAGAAGTCACCGGGACGGGCTGGCATCACACGCCTCCTAAAGGGAACCAGGTCCTGCAATCACATCGCTGCCGTGCGTGGGGTCCGTCTCACAGCCGCCAGGACAGAGCGACAGCCGGAGACCCGGCCCGGTCTCCGTTGCCCTGGCCATGGCCCACGGTTGCAGCCCCAGGTCAGCCCAGCTTGTCGGGGACCACCCCCTCGCCGCTCCTCGCTGCTTCTCCCCTTTACCAGCCAAACGCTCCCTCTCCAGGGACTGGTCTCTCCCAACAACTCGGCCACAGTCCGTGCGAGAAGTCTTGCCCTCCTCGCCGCTAAGGAGCACACTGGGCGGGCGGGTGGACTCCTTCCCAGGCAGAGGTGATCTGGCGGTCCCTGTCACTTTCAACCTTCCTTGCCAGCGCCACAAGTCAAATGCAGCGACTCTACTTCTTCTTCCTTAGTCACTGTGGGGCTGTCCCACGCGTGTGAGGCAACTGACAGTGCCACGGCGCGAGTCTGGACCACGTTGGTCCTCAAAGTCACCTTCACAGAGGCCGTGTGCAGGCTGGTCCCACGCAGCGGGCCACTGGAGCTTCCGACTGCCGCGTCCGTCAGAACCGACCGTGGGCTCACGCGCGAGGGACTCCCCCGCTCAGTCTTTTCTCCGTCTCTCAGACGCCGACCAGTGGTCCAGTTGGGTGCAGCTGCGTGTCCTTTGCCTCAGGCTGTCATCCACACTGGAGGCTTCCATCCTCGATCGTCATCAGCGAGCGCTTCAAACCCTCACTTTCGGTCCGCAGTGTTGGGTCATGTGCCCATCACGGGTCGTTACTAAAGTCCTCCTCCCGTCCCGGTGCCACGTCCTCCTTCACAGGGCCCAGCATCTCGGACGGCTCGGCCCACACGCAGCGTGCTTAAGGGTAGGGACGCCCCTTCCCTGATGTGGAACCGTGTCCTGCTCCTGCACTGTTCTGGGCCCGTGGACAGGTTACCCCGAGCTGTGGGCTGTGGGCTGTGGGTGACCGGACTCTGCTAGGGTTGAGCTAATTTTTTGTTTGCTTGTTTTGGTTTGGGGGCATCACTGCTCTCTGGTGGTGGGAGTAGGAGGCCCAGCCTTGCTGCTGGATTTGAACCTCCAACCCATTACGCCACCGAGGCTCAGCCGGTTGGGATGATTTTTAAGCTGACACTTATGCCGGGCCTGTGAGTGATGTTATAAATGCCAAATGGCCTCCCTAACCCTGCCCAAACGGAAGACCAGGACGCCTCCGGAGATGGATTCCAGGTGGAGAGGGCAGCTCAGAGGGGTATGGCCACCATTTGGGGGCATCCCCCCCAGCTACCAGTGACAGACCACCTTGAATAACACGGGATAATCACGGAAGCTTGTCGGGAAGAAGTTTTCTGAACAACGAAAACTACGCTGTGAGAGAGAAGTCAGAAAAATTGACCCAAGAATGTTTTCCTCCAAGCAGCAATGCTTGTTCTTACAGGGCACGAAGGGTGAGCCTTTCCTTGGGAAACCTTACTCCACCCTCCCTTCAGCTTTAACCTTGCCTCTCTCCCCAAACTGTTGGTCCCCAAACTCAGAGAACATTCCAGAGGAAAATAACTGCTGTCTCTGGGTGTACACCGGGATTCTTAGGGCCAGAGTTAGAGATGAAACCACCACCTTCCGACGTGCACACACCTGGATGGAAGGCCCAGTGAGAAGCACCAGGTGCACATGTGGGGACCCATGCTTAACCCCAGTTCCCACGAAACATTAGAGACCGCGGGGCCTCTGGGGCCCAAGTCTCTCAGAACAGTCTCTGGATGTTGAAAATTGGAGGGATCGGCGATGGAGGCGCGACTGGGCTGAGAGTGAGACACCCCCGACAGAGAGGAGACACTGGACACACGCCTGCTGTCTCTGGGAGAAACCAGCTGGTCACCATCGACTGCGGGTGTGGTACCACTTTTCTACCCACACACGCCACGGGCGCACTCGGGGAAAATTCAAAGACAAGTGGCCAGGGCTTATCCCCAGGGTGCCTCATACATTCTCTCACCTGACTCAAGTTCACAGGTGAGCCAATGGCCTGAGGACACAGACTCACACCCCCCGGGGTGCTCCTCTTCCTGCACGTGGACACCTGGCTGCCTTCTCCTTCGGGGTCCCTCTGCCCGGCGTGCCTACGCTCCCACCGAGACGTGAGCTGCTTTCCCAGCCTGCTGTCGTGGGGGAAGGCGCCGTGGCTCTTCGGTAACCCTACTAAGGACCCCTCCTCCAGGTCCCGAGTGCCTGGGATGAGCGCGTGTTTCAACTTGTTCAACAGCGACTTCTAATGGTGCTGTTGCTGTCGCTGGACGCTGCTGAGGCCCCCCCCCACACACACACACAGCGTCCCATGCACACTCCGACGCCTGATGTTGCAGCGCCTGTGTCAGTCCAGCTCACGAGCGTCCCCCTCTTTGTCATGAACCTGCTGATCCACCGAGACCAACGCCCCTTTCCCGGGAGCGGGGTCCCCTGCAAACAAGTCGGAAGCACAGGTCATGAAAGGAAGCCTCGCAGTCCCGGCTGTGACGCACAGTCCCGCTGTACTTTGCTTGTTCTTCGAGCAGCCCACAGGCCTGTCGAGCTCAAAGGCGCTGGTCCTCCTTCCGTCCTCCTTCCACCCCGTCCGCTCCGACACGCGGAGAGGCGGCCGCCGCCAAAGAGCCTGTGGCTAGGGTCAGGCGCCCCTCAGACCTCAAAGAGGCATCTTCGCTCTAGCTTTGAAAAGGGCTCTTGTGCTGATTTGACCTGCTGATGATGGCATTTGATTTCTTTTCTGTTGCTCCTATGGACACTCATTGGGGATCCAAGTCCAAGGAAATTGTTGACAACTCCAGCCTTTCCTCTGTTTATCATGAGGTTGTCAGTCCCGCTGCGAGGAGTCCGCTTTTCTGTAGGCCGAGTCGTCACTCCTACTGAAGGCCGGGTGATCCTTGGTCGGCCTCAGTAGAAGCTGCAAGTCCTCTTGACTTTTGGCCAACAGAGCTGCGTCACCTGCGTCTCACAGGAGGTGAAGGAAGCTTCCTCCCGCCCCGATGATGCCGTGCTCTTCTTCAGCGCATGCAGCGTGTCCCAGCAGTCGCTCAGCAAACAGACTCTGAACAGCGGTGCCAGCCTCCAGGATTCTCAGCCACTCAGCGTGCCTCCTGATCGGCCTTCCCTTCTCTGCCACGCGAGCTCCAGCTGGTAGGTTCCGCCACGTCCAGCTGGGCACGGTCCGTGAGACCCAAGTAAGGGTGAGACCCAAGTAAGGAAACACCTCTCTGGTCTCTCTGCTTCCGGCCAAGGCCCCTCCGACCCCCGTCACGGCAGCCCCCGGGGGTTCCACGTTCTCTTCTGAGCCAGGACTGCTTCTCTGGCAGCTGCTCCTTCTCCAGGGCCGGCAGCAACTGTTGGCTTGAATCATCTTCAGCAAAATGTTACCTGGCGTGGGATACGAACGGTGGTGTCCGATGATATCCATTGTCTGCCACCTTTCCTCGGACTGGGCACAGACATGGATCCCTGCCAAGTTGGTGGCCAGGTAACTGTCTTCCAGACGCCTCGGCAGGGACCAGTGAGAGCTGCCCGCGGCGCTGCGCCAGCTTGTTGCCGCACCACACTTTCTCCGTCAATGTCTAGTCTCTAACGTCTGACCGAGGGTGGTAGTTATTTCCATGAGTTGGTCTTGATCGCTGCAGCTTGAGTAGAAAAACACGGATGTTAAAACCCAACAACTCCTCCCGGTATACCGACGGCGTTTCCATGAAGACCCCTTGGCGAGGCTCAGTGAGATGTGAGGTCCCGAGAAGCCCAGGCCGGCAAGCGCGTCCACACAGAGTTCCTCTGCCCGCTCTTCGCTCCCGCGGGGAGATGTGTTTGTGGAGTCACGCGCTTGGGCTGAGCACAGGCTTGTCGCACGACGCACGCAGCTGGGGAACTGGGGGCCGGGAAGGAGTTGGGGCAAGGACGTTCCAAAGCAAAGCAAAGCATTGGCTTGCTCTTTCCGTGGGAGCCGAGTGCCAGGTTGGGGACCCAAGGGACTCCTAGTGTCCGTCCCGAGAGGAAGAGATGCGAGACTCAGGCAGGCTTGAAGCCTGGGCCAGTGCAGAAGCCCCCGGCCCCTCTGCCTGTCTGCATGATGAGCTGCTTCAGAGGCGGACTCACTAACAGCCTGCCAGCTCCAGGCACCCTGCGGACAGCCTTGTGCACCACTGGGGCCAGGGCCCCCCAAGTCTTTCAGCAATACCTGTGTGCTGGCAGACATGTCCCCTCGCTGGTCCCCAGAACACTGCCTGTGCCCTTGAAGGCACTCGGCCCCCTGCCTCCCCAGCCTCCCGTCCCTTCTCGGAGAGTGCCGCAGCAGCCCAGCCGGCAGGGAGAAGAGTGCTGCAGGTCCGGAGTCCGCCTCAGGAGAGGCGCGTGCAGAGCACACCACGCTGAGGGCCAACGCATGGGTTTCCTGCCCGGCCTCACCTGCAGGACAGCTCAGGGTCCGCCCTGGTAACAGATGGCCAGCCCAGAGGACTGGGCTGTACATGGAAGGGCCCCGCCCCGCCCGGGGGTGGCCACGGCCTCGGGAGAGTTCGCTCACTCACCATGAGCATGCAGAAGTCCGGTAAGTGGCCGGTCATGCCAAACACCGTCGTCTTCAGGTATTTCTCATGGCCAGCCAAGTCGATGAAGGTGATGACCTTGGTGGACTTCTCGCAGATCTTCGTCCACTCCAGGCTGCCCCCGTGGCTGTCGGGCTTGTTGACCACGTTGCCCTCGCTGTCGAAGCCCAGGATGTCGTTGCCCACGCTGCTGGTGCGCCCCGACTCGATCTCGTGCTTGTGGCGGAAGAGCTTCTGGCGGGCAAAGCCCCGGCCGTTGTCCAGCTCCCCGTGCGTCAGGACCCCCAGCAGCGTGCTTTTGCCGGCATCCACGTTGCCCACGACGGCTACCCTGCACGCACACAGACCCCGGGGGCCGTGTGAGGGAACCCCGTCAAGAGGCTGCCAGGGTGTGCCCAGCAGGCCCCGGGCAGGGCCCTGGGAAGCACCTGGGGCTGGAGCCAGGGAGCTGGCAGAGGAATTCTGGAAGAATTAGGACTCCCCCACCCCAGCCCACCCCCACCACCATCAGAGTCCCCTCCCTTCATTTCCACCAGCTTCCCCCAAAGCTGCCAGGAAGGAAGCCCCAAAGCCGGGAGAGGCATGGATGCTAGCTGGACCGCCCTTCAGGGGTTCGCCTCTGGTCCCCCAGGCTGGTGGAAGCCCACGGAACAGCCCCAGCAGGGGTGGCCAGACCCTTCCCCTTCTTCCCAATCTCAAGGACGAGGTGTGTGTGTGGGTGGGGGGGGGGGGCTGACACCCTCCCCTCGCCCCGTCCCCCGGGATCATGCTGCAGGGGAGGGGGCTGAGGCCTCCTCACCTGACCTCCAGGAAGTCATTGTCGCCCACGCGCTTCCGCACCAGGTAGTCCCGGACTCGGCCGCCGGCTTCCTGCCGCTCCCGCAGGAGGATGACGTCGGCCTCGAGCTGCTCGGCCATGCTCCGCACGGTGGCGTAAGAGGCCTCCATGTCGGCCTCGCTCAGCCCGTACTCGGTCCCATCTGCAGCCAGAGCCAGGGAGTAGCCAGCAGGCACCGCACCCCGCCTCACAGAGGCCCCCGGCCGCTGGCGGCACAACCCAGGGCAGCTGGGAGTTGGCTCACCAACCACGGAGATGGCTAGGAGTTTGGCCAAGCCGCTTTGGAGGGGCCTGGGAATACAGGTGCCCCTTAGCTCGCCCACTCCCCACCCATGCCCCCCTGGGGGAGTGCCTGTGAACAGGAGCAAGTGGCCTTGTTGGGGAAGGGAGGCAGCTCTGCTGGGTGTCGATGCCACCCTGGGGCTGCAGGTATGACACCAGAGGAGGGCGTTGCAGGTCCAGGAGTGACACGGCAGGTGGTGTGGGGGGTGGGGGGGGCGCACAAGGAGGTCAGGATGCCGGGGCTGGCAGGTGACTCAGTGGCCAGAGGCTGCAAGAGGGGGTGGGGAGCTGGAGAGACCGGGCAGCAGAGGGCAGCAAGCAGGCTGTGGACTGGGCAGAGGGCAGCCTGGGCAGGGTTACAAAAAGCTGCGGGGCAATGGAACGGTGCGTGCTCCCGAGTGTGCCCTGCAGCCCGCGGACCAGGAAGGGTTCCCTCAGGACCGGGCTCCAACAATCCAGGCGACAGGGTGGAGGAGCGTGGGCCAGAATCCAGAGTTATCTCAGGGACAGCTCGGGGCACATGTCCAGCAGACGGCCGGGAGGGTGGCTCTGCGCTCAGGATCAGAGAGGGAGCCGGACAAGCCAGCACCTGCTCCTCTCACGTCCGACAACCATGTGGGCACTTTCTACCGGGTGTCGCAGTTCTTTCTCCACCACCTCCTCCCTAGCATGTCCTCCTGCCTGCCTGACTCAGCGAGCACCCTGCCCCTTCCCAGGGGGCTCCGCCACTTTTCCCACCTCCCAGGGCGAGGGTGGCCTCATGGTCATGCACTGCGATGGTCACTGCAAGGTCAGCAGATACTCTGCTGAAGCGTGCCAATCTCAGAAACCCACAGGGACGGATCTTCCCTGTCCTCTGGGGGCGCTGGGCATCGGCATCGACTGGACGGCGAGTTTGGTGGGTTGAGGGACCTCTCTGCAGCTAGCTGTTCTCCACTCCCGTCCTCCCCTGGAAAGTTCCCTCCCCACAGAAGAAGACAGCCTTCTCCTTCTAGACAGAGGAGGTGGGTTCCAACAGCTGGCCTTTCAGTTAGCAGCTCAGTGGGAGGCCACCAGAGCTTCTCAAAGAAGCTCCCCCAGACTAAACTAAGGAGAGGGACTCCCTTCCTCCTCCTGCCCTCTGCCCTCCCCCTACACGTCCACTGGGCTGCCATGTTTCATCCGCTTTAGCACCGAGCATCTCAGAAGCGCCAACAGTTCCTGGCTGCCCTTCCTCCCTGCATACTCTACGTTCTACAATTCTCAAAGAAACTGCCTTTATATTTAAAACAAAACAAAACCCCCTCCCACAAGTTTGAATTCGGTGGGGGGTGGGGAGTTACAGTTCATTATTTTTGGTCTCAAACCTCCACAGCTAGCCCCGTCCCCTACTTTTTAAAGCCTCTCCTTGGGGAAGACTCTCTCTCCCTTCAATCGCGCTAACGCCTGTCTGTCTGTCCTCTGGCCCAAGGGTCAGCGCAGCTTTCGGTCCGTACACGCGGCTCAGACGCACACAGATGAAGTTTTTAAAGGATGTTCTCCCTATCACGGTGATGCCCTTTGTTTGCAAAAATACATTTGCATCCATGTTAGCTGTTGAGGGGGGCAGACTGGCTCTTCTGGCTCCAAAGCTTGCCAGTGCCTGATCCAGCCCACAGGCTTCCACATGTGTTTGGCCTATTGACCCATTTTCAGGGGGGAAACAATTACTCAGCGGCCAGTGGCAGCTGACTGACTTGTGGAGGCCAGATGGCAGAGTGGTCACACGTTACACCGACGGCCCCTGGCCCGTGGGAGAGAGGAGGCTCTCGGCACTCTCGGGACCCCCGGGGCAGTTCTAGCCCGTGCGGTCAGTCAGGCGGCCGTGGGTCGCTGGGAACTGAAGCGCTCCTCTGCGGCCGCAGTCTGGGATGAAGTGGTCGTGTGTGGCCTTGCAGGGCGCCCAGGGCGGTACACCCACACTGGGAAGTGCGTCTCTAGCCGACGGCTTCCCCTGCCCTCCCTTCCTTTCGCACCTCGAGCACGAAAACCTCGGTCTTGATTCGTCTTGGACAAGAGTACTCGTCCTGCAGGGATTGACTACCTTCACTCTGGTCGCGTCCTCCACGTCCATGCATGTCCCGAGGCGTCCACGGTGAATCTGCACTTTTCTAGGAAGTCACCAGAGACTTTCTAGTCACTCTATCCCACGTCCTCTGCTTGACCCCGACAAAACTGGACCCCGCGGGCCACCTTCTCTTCCTTGGGGAAGCCCCTTCCTGCCTCACCTGACCCCTCTGGGTGGGCCTCCTCCTTGCCCTGCCCCACCATGCTGCTCCCCGCCAGCCCCCTACGAGTTCCTGCCCACTGGTCCTCCTTCCTCTCAACTCTCCCCCTTCTTCTATGGCTTCCACTATCATGGCCAAAGATCCAGATATATTCCTCTCTAGCACCACCTTCTTCCCAAGGCTCCAGGCTGAATTCCCAGTGGCCTGGGAGATAACTTCTGGGTGTCCAATGTCCAAACTCGGCACCGTCCCCTCTTTTAGCAACGTTAACAAGCGCCAACGTCAACCTACTACCTTAGCGCCGTCCTTGGCAACGGTCACAGGCCCCCTTTAAGCGCAGCCGGACAGAGCTGGGAGGGGCGTAGCCACGGGAGGGTCAGCTGACTCCAAACCCCGGGTCCTGCCTTGGACCGAGGGTTCCGCTTAAGTGACTGGACAGTTCCTCATCTGGCTAGCCGCCAGACCCTTATCCTGCTGACTTCAGCTGTGCAATCTCCCCCGCCTTCTTCTTCTTGTCAGTCCCAGTGCCACACCAGCCTAAGCCCACCCACATCGCCACGCGGGCTCTCGAGTGGCCTTAGCAACCCCGGCGTCACACAGGCACTGTCAATCTCTGGAGCAAAGCACAGCTCAAGGCCGTCCCACTGTCGCACCAGACACAAAGCCCCAGAGGCTCCCCGAGGCCAGCAGTGTTCAATTGCAATCCAAAGAGGGCGCTTCTCCTTTACTGCACACGCCTTCCCCGAGCTCTCCCCGTGAGTGGGCCGTGCTCTCTGAGCTGGCCCGGTCGGCCCTTCGGCCCCGGGTATCTGTGTTCCCACTTCTAGAGCACTCCCCGCACATCCCCTGCCAGCACTCCCCGAAACGCTTCTCTCCCGCCTGGCATGCATCACCTACTCCCCTGAGGAATCGCTGGGGGATGTGCACACGGTGATGTGCTTGGCTGCTAACCGGAGGGTTGGAGCTTTGAGCCCACACAAAGGCATTAAGCACTCTATGGAGGGTAGGCCCAGTCTGACACGCATGGGCTAGCCACGAGTTGGAATCATTGGTTTTAACTTTTTGGAAGGGTGGTTCGGACCCGAGCCCCTACCTAGACTCAGGCTACACAGAAGCATCTTGAGGTTAAGGACCAGCCCTCTAACCACCCTGAACGTGCCTTCCCCACAGTGAGTCCTCCAACGCCAAGCAGACAGTCAAGGGGGAACAGTCGGGTTGAGGGGTCCCTAAGTGCCAGGCCAACTCAGCCCTGGGACCCTCAGGGGTAGCGAAAGGTGGGGTAGAAGTGTTCCCAAGAGACAGTCTGCTAGCCGGCCGTCCTTGTCAGCCCCCCATTTCTATCAGCTCTCACTGCTTCTGCTACAAGGAACAGCAGTGCTTGGCGTCCTGCTCCACATCAAGGGACAATCACCAATGTCACCTTGTGTACCCAGGGCTCCCAGGAAAGGCCATCCATCAGATTTCCCCTCTCCAGCATGCATCCCGGAGACAAAGGCCAGGGAGAAAAGCTTGTCCTTATACCCCCTCTGAGTGCCGCCCCGCCCCCCGCCCCGGTAACTTGGCATCTTTAAAAATTACTACCACAACTATTGGTACTAGCTAACATTTTCTTCAGTGTTCACTATATGCCAAGTGCTTTCCTTGAGTGGTCATTTGATCGTCCCTACAATACCAGATTTGATGCACTGGACACTGATGACCAAAGACCAGATGAGATGTGGAGTGACATCAAGAGCGCCACACATGAAGAAAGCAAAAAGTCTTAGTAAAAAGATGGGGGGGTGGGGGGTGGGGAGGGGGGAGAATCCAACCAAAACAGACCAAAGTGAATGCAGAAGAGGCTGGGAAGCTTGCTCTTGATGTAGAGCAGCCAAAGCCACAGGAATACATGATAATGCAAAAGAGCTCAACAGGACATTTCAAAGGGTGGCTTAAAGACAAGTTAGAACATTATAGTGAAATGAGCAACTACCGCAAGTTAAAAAACAAAACAAAACAAACAAACAAAAAGGAGACCTCGTTCGGCATTTCTCATACTCAAAGAAGAAAAAACTACTCAAGCCCCTAGTTACAATATTGAAGGGTTCTATAATAGAAAACTGGTCAACATTTGACCATGCCAAGAGAAACCATGTGGGGCTGAGCCCCAGTGGCGTAAGTGGTTGCGTGCGGAACTGCAGCCCGCGGGTTTGGCGGTTCAAATCCAGCGGCGGCTCTCAGGAGCAGCACTGGGTAGCTCCCATGACCACCAGAGGCAGTGATGCTCCCCCGCCCCCCCCCCAAAAAAAAAAAAAAAAGAGAAACCATATGATCAAGAAGCAATGGTCCAAGTTATCCTGGAGACGTTAGCTACGAACAACTGAGCTGTCTCACTAAAGGACTTCACTCTAATTAAGAGTTGAGGAGAATATCAGCTGAAATGTTTCAACCAACAGATACAGCACTGAAAGCAGACACTGATCTCCAAGAAACATGGGAGAAAGCTGCCTGGTCAACCAGTGGGAAGAGACCCCTATTTGTGCCCATTCCAAAGAACGATGACAGTCTGCAGAAATCATCAACCTATCGTTAACATCACGGGCAAGTCAAGTTCTGCTGCAGGTCATTCAACAACAGATGCAGGGTCGATGGGAAGCTGCCAGAAGATCAACCCGATGCAGAAGAGGACGTGGCATGAAGGCTTATCGCTGCTGCTGCTGCTGCTGCTGCTGCTGCGGGCAGTGGATCCTGGCTGAGAGCAGGGAAGAGCAGAAAGACGTTTCCCTGTGCTTTCTTGACTGTGCAAAGGGGGTTGACTGTACGGATCACACACACTGAGTAACACTGTGGGGAAAGGAACTTCTTAGCTGTCTTCTGCTGAACCTGGACACAAAGGACACGTGACCACAACATTACTCCATAGGATGGACTCTATTATTGTTCCCACTTTCTGTGAGGGAAACCCCAACAGGCAAACCCCAAGCTGCAGGCTCTAGGGTCCCAATGATGTGTCACATCATATGGCGCCAGTCCTAATTGAAGAACGAAACCTTAGAGAACACATTCTCCTGCATGGCCTTTTCTTAATGTCTTGTTTATCCAGATCAAGTTCCTCTGGACTAGGGTGGGGAAGGATGGCATCATCTCCATTTTATAGGTGAAGGGAGTGATGAACAGATGCAATGCGCCAAGGAGACACAGGAAGACAGGGTGGAAGCTGACCCCTGGAGGCCAGCTGCTTTAGACCTGGGAGGTTGGACTTGCTTAACTAGTTGTGGCCTTCTGTGCCTCTGAAGAATTCCAGCAGGAAGGAGTCACTACCAATCGCATCGCTTCCAATTGGTAGATGCAAGGCAAACGCCTGGGTGTGGAGGCTGTGTGTTAATGAAAGCTTGACACCTTCTCGTGGTTTGCCACAGAGGGTTAATTAGTGGTAACTTGCCAAGGCAGGGCAAAATAGCAGGTCACAGTAAAGGGCAGAAGGGAAGAGAGGGCCCTTCAGAACCTAATCTGGGTCTTCAAAGAACACTTATTACATGCATCTGTTGGTGACCCTTAAATTCTACACGTTAAGACTGTCACATAAATGTAGAGTCTATACCCACAAAGCGCAAAATAGTCATCCACAGACTTCCAGAAGAACGGAGAAATCTGCCGTCGAGGGAGGATAGCCAGGATGTTCCTTGGAAAAGCAAGGATGGCGAGCCTCTTTCTCACGTGCTTAGGAAGTGTTCAGAGAGACCAGTCCCAGGGAAGGATATCGGGCTTGGCAAAGGCGAGAGCTTGACCCTCGGCAAGAGAAGACTGACCAGGTGTTTGCAACAGTGGGCTCGCACGGAAACGACGGTGAGGGCCGCGCAAGGCCGGGCGCTCGAAGAGCTGCCATGAGTGGGGGCTAACACAGCGGAAGCCCACAACCACTCCTACCAGCAAGAGATGATGCCGTGGCGGCGGAACAGAGGCAAGCCTGAAGGAGCAGCTTGCCAAGGAGCTCGGTGGTTGAATGATGGAAAGGTATGATTTGTGAATGATATGCCAGTGAAACTGTTACATTTTTGTATGTGTGTGTGTGCGGGGGGGAGCACGGGGGGGATGGCACCAGAGATCTCCCAGTCCCCAGAGACTGGCTTTCCTTACACTAACCTTGCTGGTCTGGTAGCGTTTGCTCACTTGCTGGTGTGGACCAAATCCCTCCTGCTCCCCATCCCGGATGATCTATTTCTCTGACCATGCCTTCCTTTCCGGGGTAAGACTCTACTCTGGGCAGGAGGGAGCAGGTGGAAAGCATAGATGTGACATTTCAAAGGAAGGCCTGGCAGCACGTAGGAGATCGAATCACTCTTACTGTGTCACGCTTAGAGGATTTCAAAGTGTGTGTGTGTCTGTGTGTCTGTGTCTGGGTGTGCACACCATCTTCCTTGCGGCCGGGATCAGGCCGTAAGTGTCCAAAAGTGCTTGGTAACAATAACCAGCTCACAGAAGGTACTTAAGAGGTCTCTATCTAGGTCTTGAGACATGATTTTGAGACCATCCTTCTGAAACTCCGACTAAAGGAGACTACCACCTGCCTTCGCAAAGTCTCCATTCAGCAGAGGAAAGTGGTCCTTTCGTGATGCGTCCCGGCCCATCCTGGGCATCCTGCAAAGATGATGGACAAGGTGCAGCTCAGGCTGCGTTGATGGCCAGGCATTAACCATTCCAGCCGAGGTCATGGCTTAATGAAGGCAGGGCTACGCAGACCTGTGTGGAGGGGTCCAGTGGGAGCGAACAGAAAAAGAGCCCACAGTATTACTGGGGATTACATCGAGGGGGCGGCCTACTGGGACGAAAGGAAATAAGCTGGCTGGAGGAGCATAGCGGGCCCTTCCAGAAGGGTCAGAAGCCTGCACGTCTGACTAGCTCTATGGGGAGAGGAGCAGCTCTGTTGGCCCGCTGGTTGGTGTGGCCTGGGGCAGTGCGGACAGAATGAGGATTCTGGCCCTCCTGTGCTTGCTGTCACGAAGACGACTTGCAGGGGGGTCCCGGGCTGGAGCGGCCCGAGGCAGGCTCTGTGGTGGACCTGATGTGAGAAGGGTCCTTGCTTTTAAGGTGCTGTGGCACCCTGGATGCCAGTAGAGGGAAAAGGGCAGCGCCTGTAAAACCACAGGGCAGAGGAGCCTTGAAGAGGAGCCCCCAGGGCCACCATGTCCACACTTTCCCACTACCGACCCTGCCCTGTGTCCCCAACTTTCGAATTCTAAGCGCCAATCACCATCGATGCATCTTGACTGCGTGTCTGGTGGGGGTGCTGGAGAAGAACACTGACGGGGCCACGGACCGCTCCAAGGACAGTCTCGGAGGAAGAAAGGCCAGACTGCTTTTTAGAGGGCGGGAGGGCCAGATGTCGCCTTACATCGCTTGGACATGCTGTCCAGAGAGACCCGTCCCTGGAGAAGGACCTGGTGTTTGGTCAGGCGGAGCGGCCGTGACAAAGAGGCAGGCCCTCAAGGGCATGGACGGGCATGGACGGGCTCAGGACCAGGTGTGCGGATGGCGCGGGACAGGGTCGCGATGGGTCAGACCGACAGGAGGGCACCTCGCATCAACAACAACAACAACAACATGGGGAAGGCTCCAGTGGAACCAGCGGGGCTGGGTGGGGCGGCGCTGTTCTGTCCTTCCGGCCGCTCCGCAGACATTCGAGAACCCCGTGACTGAGGGCTGGGGGGCTGGGAGGTGTCTGCGCTCACTGGGCTGGCCGCAAAGTGAAAGGAAAGCTATGCTCACCTGATCCCTGCCCAATGACATATATGGTCTCTCCGCATCCCTCGTCCATCCTCTCCCACATCTGCCGGAGGAGGCTGTCATACTGCTCTGATGTAGGGCTCACTAGAACCAGCTAGAAGAGAAAGCAACAGCCTTAGAAGCACGCCTGCTACCAGAGAGAGGGCCACAGCCACCAGGCTGGCCTACGGCCGGGCCAAAGACCCTGTCGGAACCCCCCAGCAGCCCCCCCACTCCCCCCATCCTACAACAGACGCGGCCACTCCTGAGATAGCCTGGGAACTGGGAGCCTTCTGGGAGCTCTCAGATCTACGAGAGGGAGCACTGCCCACCGAGAGGAGGCCTAGCAATGAACACATCAAGGGGCAGGAGCCAGGGCCACAGAGAAGCTGGCCTGGTGGGCAGACATTGGCGACTCTTAAGCCTGTGATCTGTGGCTTGCCCCTGGAGATGCACACGCTGCCCTGCCCTCCGCCCGCAGGCCAACCACTCTGGCAATAAGCGTCCCCGCCATCTGGCCGTGGCCATCTTGTGTATCCGGGCATACATCTGGGACGACTCCGCTTGGTCAGATTTCTCCCGCTCCATGCTCTCCCGCCCATTCTCACTCCCAGCAACCCTATGCCCTGGGGTCCCACGGCCTCCGCAGGTTCCCGAGGCAGGAACTCCCTAAGGAAGGAGAAAGGCCAGTCTTTCTCCCTTGGAGTGGCCGGGGGTAGTGGATCCTGATCTCGCAGCCCACAGGTCACCACCCCTCCTCCTGTAGCGCTAGTGGGGGTGAGAAATGTTGCAAATTTTGGGCGATCTCAGTAACTGGCTTCACCCACTTCCTGGGGTGAGGGTGGGTGGGGGGACATTTACTAAGAGGCATGTGAAATTTCCCTTCTCTGACCAACTCCAACGTGACCCCGGACGGTGAGTTGACCCTCTCCGAAGCTGGGGCTTTTCAATCCATGGGAGAGGACTACCACCTTCTCAGGGAGCAAGCTAAGTTATAAAGCACCTGGTCTGCAGCCCAGCGATTGCCCGTCCCTGCCTGGAAAAAACCCGCCCACCTTCCTGGGATGAGGCTAACCATCCCTGTTGCCGGCCTCTCCCTCTGAAACCTCTCCGGGTCTCAGAGGTCCACATTTCATGGCAGCAGCCAGGCCAACGACAGTGTCTCCTCGTTTCCTTGGGGAGGCATCTTTTCAACCCATCCTCTGCTCCTTCTACAACCACAGGGGCTCTCCTCCATGGCAAACGTGCATGCCCCCCTCTCCCTCCCAAACCCCCAGTGTCCTTGAGTCCACGGCAACTCATCATGACTGGAGCGGGCAAGCGGAACTGCCCACAGGGCTTCCAAAGCTGGCGGCAGCCGGTTTCACCTTTCTCCTGCACAGAGGCTGGTAGTCGATTCGAACCATCCACTTTTCCGGTCGCAGTCGAGCACTGAGCCCTTGTGCCACCAGGCATCCATATACACACACAAAGGGGCTTCAGAAAGTTCACGGAAACATTGAAGGATACAATCGTGGAATTTCCCCACTAGCGTTTTGAAGCTCCGCCCTGCTCCACGACCCTCGATTGATATCACAGCTCAATTTTATTTATTTCTTTGTTTTGTTTTGTTTTGTTTTGGGGGGGGGGGCATCACTGCCTTCTGGTGGTCGTGGGAGCTACCCAGCCTTGCTCCTGCCAGCTGCTGCTGGATTTGAACAGCCAAACCCATGTGTGGGCCACAGTCCCTCACTCAACCACTTAAGCCACCGGGGCTCAGCCCCACAGCTCAATTGTATTACCAATTTAAAAATAATAGCGAGGACCTCCAAAGCTGGGTGGTGAAGCAAGGCTTCCCCAGCCTGGAACCTTCCATCAGCTGGTCCGGAAACAATCTCTGTCCCGGCAACTGCCCCCTGTGTTGTTCGGGTTGGTTCAGTGCCCTGACCACACAGAGGACCCAGCTCACCTGCCTGGGAGCCTGGCACTTCTCTGAGAGCATCCACAGCTGGCTCATGGACACCTGAACCTGGGTGCTGCCAGGTCTCCGAGGGCTGTCGCCCTGCCTCACACACTCTCTGAGCAGCCCTGGCGCTGAGCGTGGCCGCCCTCCAGATGGCCTTGAAGGGTGGCACCAGACGGGTCCCACCGTGGAGACCCTGAAGCAGCAGCTTTGCCGGCTTCGGCGGGCTCAGCTGGGGACAAGCCGGGAAGAACTTGCTGGCTCAGGCTGCGGGGCGGCTTCTCTGCGGTGAGACGCGAGTCTCGTGCAATTCCGCCACGGCAGGCTGTGCAAAGTCCCAAACTTTTGGGGAGCAGTGAAACGCATCTGGAGGGACCGACGGTGAGCTGTGCCCATGCCGGAGCAGGGACGCAGCGCGGTATCCTGCCCGCCCGGGGGGGGACGCGGCGGTTCCTAAGCTTCCTTCCGGCCAGCCCTGGCAGAGGGTCTGGCGGGGTCTGGGCAGGTCCCGGGGTGTCCTGCACCCTGCCCGGTGCTCCTTCTTCAGATGGTGTCGCCCGGGCGCCGAAAGCTTAAGCCACCTGTCCAAGGTCACGGCGCCTCTGCCCGTGGCGGGACGGGGAAGCGAGCGACCCGCGCCTGACGCCCGCGGACGGTCGGTGGGCGTCCATTCCTTTCCAACGTTCGGCGCCCTCCAAAACCCGCCCCTCTCCCCCCCGCGGACCGTTCTCTGCCACCAAGCCAAACAGACGGTGGGGCGGGGGGGGGGGGGTGTCCGGCGAGCTGTCCACCTTGCCCCCAGCTTTCCCAGGACCCTCGGTCCGGCCTGCGTCCCGGCCAGGCAAGGAGGAGGGGGCGGGTCACGCCCATCGCCCGGTTCGGGTGGGGGCGGCCTCGCCGGGCAGACCCTCCTCCCTCCGGGCGGGCGACTACTTTCTGTTTCCCTTCCGGACACCAGAAAGAGCCGGCGGCCGCCACCCTCCAGCGCCCCTGCCGCGCCCCCCGCCCCCCGGCCAGCCCCCTCCGCTGTCCGGGACCCCCCGGGCGAGATCCGCACTCCGGGTCCTCACGGAGGGGACCCGGGGAAGGAGGGGGGTCGGGGGCGGGGCTGCGCGGGGCCGGCGACTCGCCGGGAGCCCCTGGTTCCACGTGGCGGATCCCGGGGGTCGGGATCGCGGTGGGTGGCCGGCCAGATGGGCGCCTCCGGGACTCTGGAGCGACCGCGGGGGACCCCGGGGGCCCGGGGTGCCGAGGAGGGTCGGCGTCCCGGCAGGTGGGCGGGCTCTGCGGCTGCGGCCTCCTCCCGGCTGTGACAGGACCCGGGCGCCCCGGCCTCCCGCGCTCCCGGGCCGCCGGCCGTTGCCCCGGAGACGGCTGGACCCCCCCGCCCGCCCCCTCCCCAGCCGCCCGCCCGGCGCCCGTCCCCTCCGTGCCGCCGCCGTCCGGGCCTACCTTGCTGGTGAGGTCCAGCTCGGGCTCGCCGTTGAGCGCCTCGCCGTCCTCGCTGCAGTCCGAGTCGAAGCCGCCGTGGAGCCGGCCGCCGGCCGCCGCGGCCCGCGCCGCCCCTGGGAAGCTGGGCTCGGGGGCGAACATCGAGGCTGGGACCGGCGAGTCCATCGGGGAGCGACTCCGCTCCGCCGCCATCTTTAATAACTTAGGCTAATTCGTCGCCAGCTTTCCCTCCTTCTCCCGCCTCATTTGCCTAATCTATGCGAGGCCCCGCCCCCCACGCCCTGGAAATAATTTATGCAAAACTTCCCCGGCGGCGTTGAGAGCAACACGTATCACTAGCGAACAAACAATCGCCCAGGCCTCTCAACCACCAATCGCTGCGGCCCTTTCCATGGATAATGAATAATTAATAAGGTCCAAACCCCAACAACAAATGCCGGAAACGTCACGCGCCTTTCTCCCTTCTTGGGAGGGGCAGTGCGAGGTCCACGCCAGCGGCCTGGAGCTTTCCTGCCAACGGGAGTGGAGGAGACGATGACTGACATGGACACCAGCCAATGGAGAGAGAGAGCTAGAAACAACGTTCCTCCCCACCGCCCCTTCACGCTTCTGGTTTCCAGAGGCGGAGCTCTGCTTCCAAATGTTGCTGCAAAACAGTAAGGGGCGCGAGCCTTCTCATGATGGACACGGGCAAGGCCCAATCAAACCGTCGCGAGTAGGTCCCGCGCCCCGAGATAGTAAACTGCAAAATGAGCCTCGCCCGCCACTGCCACTTATTGACTCAGGGCGGTCCCTGGAAGACTGATGCCCGACTGGCTGGCACTCGCCAAGGCAATGCGAATAGTAGGATCGATGCCATATATTCCACAAGATGTAATGCAATCGCAGCCAGAGCGAGGCAATTCATTAAGCGCTGGCCTGCGGGAGAATTCTCCATTCACAGCCCTGGCGGAGGGAGCAGTGACAAAAACTACAACAGAAACTGAAGTCGTCCAGCTAAGTAAAGCAGAAGTCAAAAACACGTGGCATTTGTGCTGGCCTTTATGCTGAGTTCTAGGGACTGTTGGGGCAGTTCCCT
This sequence comes from Nesogale talazaci, assembly GCA_004026705.1. NCBI lineage: Eukaryota > Metazoa > Chordata > Mammalia > Afrosoricida > Tenrecidae > Nesogale > Nesogale talazaci. The sequence goes on along the minus strand of PVJH01011030.1, from coordinate 35,588 downwards.
ATGGGTGACTCCCTCACCAGTAGAAAGTCCCAATCGGAAACACCATTAGCACAAATTCATTCCTCTTTCCATTGTGTGAGAAGTCTGGACCTTCAGGACTTGGTGAAGTTAGTGGTTAACCAAGGCCTGATACTACTGTCCTTTGGACTCTGGTCCCAGGCAAGCAAAAGCAAGAATTTGAGAAGGCTAACCTACCCAATGGGCACTGTCTCCACGGAAGTAAATTCGTTTTGTTGTAACATACTTGTGGGAAGCTTAGGACCTGGACGGGAGTGTATGTCGCCTAATCTCTGCACCTGTAACCACAGGACTTTGGCAGGCTGGCTATGGTTGGAGAAGGAGCTCTACAGTTCCAAGATAGCGATGACATCAAATGTATACGCTCCAGGCTGAAAAACACACCCACCTGAGGCTGAGCCCCGGTGGCATAGTGGCTGAGTGCAGGACTGCGGCCCACTGGGTTGGCAGTTCAAATCTAGTAGCAGCTCTCCAGGAGCAAGGCTGGACCTCCTACTCCCACCAGAGGGCAGTGATGCCCAAATGAAATTTTTTTTTTAAAATGAAAAACACCCCACCGTAGCCCTCCATAAAGGTGCTACCATAAAAGATGTCTCATACTTGCGCCTGCCTGCTCACCGGGCACCCAGGGGCCTCCTGTCTTTAAAAGCAACCAGATGTCTTTGTTCATGCCACCCTGCCGACTCCCTTCTGATATTGATCATAGCATGTTCCCCTGGGAAGAGTTCAGGAACAGACAAGGTGAAAATCGCCCTCTGACACTATGACCTGTCCACTCTATGAAGTGTCTGCCTGCTAGAGGTTTGAAAACCTCATGATTATAAAAATCCAGTAAGAAGTAGATTAGCTCTCTTAATTCCACTGCCTATCTTGAGCCCTGCTGTCTATCATCCTTTTCTTCCATTGTTAAGTTTAAAGGATATATTTACTAATCAAAAGCAATGCCATGACTGGCTAGAAATTAACCGAAATTTTTAAAGGCCTAAGTTTGTTTCTCAGCTAGTACCACACCTTCGCTGAAATGACGCCCTGCAAGCTGCAAAGTCTCTGACCGCCCTGTCAACCCTAATCAAGAAAGAACACAAGCCTAATCAAGAAAAGAAACCTGGGGACTGAGCCCCGGTGGCGTAGTGGTTGTGCACGGGACTGCGGCCCACTGGGACGGAGGTTCAATTCCAGCTCCACGGAGCAAAGGCTGGGCCTCCTACTCCCACCACCTGAGGGCAGTGATGCCCCCCCCCCCAAAAGAAAAAGAAATCTGAGCCCCGGTGGTGTAGTGGTTGTGCGCAGGAATGAGCCTACTGGCTTGGCGGTTCAAAACCAGCAGTAGCTCTCCAGGAGCAAGGCTGGGCCTCCCACTCCCACCAGAGGGCAGTGATGCCCACAAAAAAAGAAAAGAAAACAAACCAATCCTCAGCCGAGGAAACACCCAATAAAGAAGCCAGGGAGACATCCAACAAAGAAACCCATAGACTGAAGGGAGGGAGGGGGGGATGGGAATGAAACCTTGTATCATTAAAAGTATAAAAAGGGCAGGAAAAAAAAAGGGCAGAAAACCCAAAGGCAGGGCTGAGCCCCGGTGGCGTCGTGGTTGTGCGCGGGACTGCGACCCACTGGGACGGAGGTTCAATTCCAGCAGTGGGGCTGGGCCTCCTACTCCCACCGCCGGAGAGCAGTGATGCCAAAAAAAAAAAAAAAAAAAAAAAAACCAAAGGCAGGAGTCCTTGACTTCACATACTCCGTGGTGTTCGAAGTCTTGGACCCTAGCTCAAGCAAGCAAATAAAACTCTCTTGCGTTCGCAGCCCTCTGCAGTCTGGTTCATGCGTCTCCCGTAACAGCGCAGGCCGGCTCCTAAGGACCGGTTCGATCGTGGAACTGGATCACCCACATACTAGAGAAGATTTAGAGATTGGGCTACAGAGCCAGAGAGCAAGAGGAAGGGTTTTAAATAACCTGTGGGGGCCGAGCCCCAGTGGCGCAGTGGCTGTGGGCAGGACTGTGGCCCACAAGGTTGACAGTTCAAATGCAGCAGCAGCTCTCCAGGAGCAAGGCTGGGCTTCCTACTGCCACCAGGGCAGTGATTTTGGCGGGGGGGGGGGGGGGGGGGGGGGGGGGGGGGGGGGGGGGGGGGGCGGCGAGGGAGGAAATGTTATTTCTAAGATATTGAAAGTAAATAAATAAAATAACCTGTGTGATCTGGTGGTGTCGTGCTTCCACCTTGGGCTGCCAACCACAAGGCCAGCAGTTTGACTCCTCGGGAGAAAGCCTTGGCTTTTTGTACAGTTACAAGCTTGGGCCGAGCCCCGGTGGCATAGTGGTTGTGGGCGGGACTGCGGCCCACTGGGACGGAGGTTCAATTCCAGCAGTGGGGCTGGGCCTCCTACTCCCACCACTGGAGAGCAGTGATGCCAAAAAAAAAAAAAGAGTTACAAGCTCAGAAAGCCACAGGGGCAGTTCTAGTCCGTCTCAGAGGGGTGCTATGAGTCACATGGACTCAATGGCCGTGGTTTTGGGTTCTTTTATCTAGAAGAAAAGAAGCGATGTCTTCTCTTCATCTGCCATCTAACCTCACCTACACAGAGTTGGGATTTGGGAACAAGAAGGCATCCTACTCTTGCTGTCTTTATAAGCACTTTAGGCCCTCAGCTAAGTTGCTCACCACCGTCAAGGAACCCTGGTGGCACTGTGATGAAGGCACTCAGTTGCTACTCTGACCTAGAGAGTTCACACTCGCCAGTCTTCAAGAGAAAGATGTGACACTCTACATAAAGATTTACAGCCCTCAAAACCTTATGGGGCCGTTTGCCACTGTCCTGAAGGGTCAATACGAGTCAAAATTGGCTTGATGACAGGAGGCTGTAACATCTACAGGAAGGTTAAGCATGTGGCCACTAACCGAACGGTCCTCACCAGCCAGCCATCAGGAGAAAGACGGGGCAGTCTGCTTACAGTCCTGGGAGAAAGGACAAGCTACCAACTGGGAAAATACCTGTGCAAAACATATCTGACCAGAACGTAATCACCAAAGTATATCTAAAACTCCCACAATGTAACCACCCAAAGACAAATAATCCAATGCCGAAATGGGCAAAGGACTCGAACAGACATTTCGTGAAAGGGGTTGTTTAAAAAGGCCACACACAGGGGCTGAGCCCCGGTGGCGTCCTGGTTGTGCACGGGACTGCGGGCCACTGGGATGGAGGTTCAATTCCAGCAGTGGCTCCACAGGAACAAAGGCTGGGCCTCCTACTCCCACCATCAGAGGGTAGTGATGCCCCCTCCAAAAAAGGCCACACACAGGAAGACACTCAGCATCTCAGCATCGTCAGCCATCAGAGAGATGCAAGGCCAAGCCCCGATGAGGTGGCATTTCCCTCCCGGTGGCAGGATTAACTGGGGAGAACGAGGAGGCTCTCTTCTCCCATGGAGCGTCGCCATCTTGAAAACCCACAGGGATGATCCTACTCTGCCCGACAGGTCCCTGAGTCAGAACAGTCTGGCAAAGAATGTGGGAACAGCGGACTCCTGACGGTGTCGTGGCTTAGGTGCTCGCCTGCTAATCAGATCAGCGATTTGAGCCCACCAGCCTCGCTGGGGGCTTCTGTTCCTGGAAGGAAGTATAGCCTTGGGAACTCACAAGGGAAGCTCGAGCCTGCCCTGATGGGTGGCTAAGAGTTAGGGTCGCCTCGGTAGCAATGGGTTACGATAGCTAAGATTTCAAACAAACACGTGAACAGAAAATAGCAAAAGTTGGGGGATGGTGTTGGGGAACGGAAGCTTGCATCCAGTGCTGGTGGGAAGGTTACAAAATCCAACAGCTCTGATGGAAAACAGGGGGCAGTTCCTCAAATGAGAAGAGCCGTAGGAACCAGCAATTTCATTCCTAGGTATGTACTGAGACGATCTGAAAGCAGACACTCCTACAGAGACTTGTGCAGTCGTCTTGCAGCAGACGGATGGATAATTCCACGTGATACGTGCCCCCAGGAGAAACTGCGCCTTACAATGCAACACAGAGCCAGCCGAGACCTTAACTGGTGCTCCAGTAAGGGATGGAGCTGAAAGACATGATACTGAGGAAATAAGTCAACCGCAAAGGAACACATTGAGATGACGTCACTTCTGTGAAAAGGTAAGGGCGGGCAAAGATAGAAAGATCAGCGCTCAGGAAGAAATCAAAGGAAGAAACCTTGAAAAAAGTGGCGTAAGTGGTTGAGGGCGGGACTGCGGCCTGCGGGCTTGGCGGTTCAAATCCAGCGGCAGCTCTCAGGAGCGGCACTGGGTAGCGCCCACGACCACCAGAGGCAGTGATGCCCTCGCTCCCCCCACCCCCGCCCAAAAAAAAAAAAAAGATTAAAAAACAAAAACAAAAAAGAAAGACAGAACAGAGCTCATTTGTGCTTGCAAGGGCCAAGAGAGTACAAGACTGGGAGATGAAGGGTGGTGGAATTACCCCATTCTATGCAGGCAGGCAGAGATGATGGATCATGATCGCTGTCATTCAGTTGTATACTTAGAAGGTGCAGAATCGTCAAGTGCTGTACAATATGTATTTACAACAATGTCATACAAAGAGAGTAGCCACTGAAGCTGCTTGTGTGCAAATATCTTGATTGATTTGATCTGTGAGTTTGGAGGTTGAGGGTCATCGTTGCATGGAATGTCCTAGATAATTGGTGTAAGGACATGTTTAGTACTTTTGGTCTATCTCCAAGTATCCCTGGTGGTGCTATGGGCTAAGCACTGGACTGTTAACCACCAAGTCAGTGGTTCAAACCCAGAAGTCACTCCCTGGAAGAATGATGAGGTTGTGTGCTCCTACAGACGTACCGCCTCAAATGGTGAACACCTGCTTTGCAGAAGGCTCTGGATGACAGTGGAAGCCCCAATCCGTCTGCAGGGTCCACACCTGGATTAAGTCTTTGGTGCATGCCCTCTGACCTTAGTTAGCAGACAGAGAGATTATGGCACAAGCAGCTACACTCTCATGTAACACCTCTCCATTTATCTCTGTTTGACCCACCCTAAAGTTGTTTTTGTTTGTTTGTTTGTTTTGTGGGGGCATCACTGCCTCTTGTGGTCGTGGGCGTTACCCAGTGCTGCTCCTGAGAGCCGCCGCTGGATTTGAACCGCCAAGCCCGCGGGCCGCAGTCCCACATGCAACCACTTACACCACCGGGGCTCAGCCCCCCTAAAGTTGTTTTAAATAAACCAAAAAAAGTGAAGGGAAATACATGTGGATGAAGCCCCTGGGGAGGTCTCTCTGACCACTGACCCGGGACCTGAATAGCCCTGCTCTCATGCAGGTTGGAACGGGAAGTGGATTCTGGTAGATGCAGTTACGTTAGGACTGGGCACTGGCCCATCTGATCATTCTTTCAACCCATTTTAAATTTGTCCTAGTTTTTTATATTTTTGGATTTCTCTTTGGTTGAAGGGTTTCCGTGTTTTACTTTGCTATTGTTGTCAGTTCCTGCCCCGCCCCCCGCGCCCCCCCCCCCCCCGCCGTTTAAAACTTTGTGTGTGTGAGTGTGTGTGTACATGAAATCCAGGAAAGGTAAACCTGCAGAGCCGGTAGCTGAATGAGTGGTTCTTTCACGGCACGGCAGGGGGGGCGATGGACTACTCATACCAATGAGTACAAGAGGGAGAAGATGTTACGAAATTGGTTACAGGGATGATTGCACTTTAAAAAAAATTTTTTTTGTGTGGCATCACTGCCCTGGTAGGAGTAGCAAGTCCAGCTTTGTTCCAGGAAAGCTGCTGCTGGATTTGAACTGTCAACCCTATGGGCTGCAGTCTCGCAAACTACCACTAAGCCACCAGGGCTCAGCCCAACTTTTTTTTTTGTGGGTATCACTGCCCTGGTGGGAGTAGGAGGCCCAGCCTAGCTCCTGGAGAGCTGCTGCTGGATCTGAACCACCAACCCTGTGGGTCGCAGTCCTGCACACAACCACTACGCCACCAGGGTTCAGCCCGATTGTACAACGCTTCTGAAGAGGATTTAACTATCAAATTACATTGTTTGTGAAGTATATGCCAACATAACTTCCATGTTTAACAGTTATATTGGCATATGCTTCAAATACATACATACACATATATACATATACAAATTCATATATCTATATATGGATATATATACATGTGCATACATATATATACAGTCTCAGAAACCTAAGGAGCTGGTCTACTCTGACCTCTAGGATCTTTATGGGTCATAAGAGACTCGACAGCATAAGTTTTGTTTTAGCTCCTAGTCCATCGAGCCATGAGTCTTGTGTGCCAAAGGCTTGCCAGTGGACAGGCGAGGTGCACCCCGTGGTGTCTGGGGCCCCAGAGGAGCCGCGTTCACCATGGGAAGAGCTCAGGCATGATCGCTGTGAGGATGAGGCAGGTTCAGGCCGGGTGCATCTGATCGCGAGGAGTCAGAGGCTACTGGATGGCCCTGAACACACCACGGCCATGGAATGTATGATTGATTATGCTCACGAGTGCGTCAGGCCGGGGTGACTAGAGAAACAAATCCAGAGACACCCAACAGGTGTAAGAAAGAACTTTATATCAAGAAGGAACCATTTATAAGGAAACTTCTCAGCCCAGTCCACCTCGAATTCGTAAGTCTGATAATAGTCCATAAGTCGCTCTCCAGACTCCCATAGCCACATGCAATAATGATGCTGGATACAGGAAGATCGCAGGCCGGGAGGTGCAGTCTTGTGCACCCAGTGGCTGGGGAAGCATCAAAGGGCCATCGCAGGCCCCCACCACGGGACTCATCAATCGGAAGGTGAAGGCAGAGAGAGGGGACGTTTCCAGGATCCTCCTTAGGAGGCCACGCCCACCATCAGATGACATCTGATTAACAGGCTAGACTCCAGCCTATACTTTTATATCTTTAAGTGGACAGGAAAATTATGTAGCTACCATGAGCAACTGTCATGTTTTCCATGGAAGAGACCTGAGTGGTACCTATGTGTGTGAAAGTCCAGCAACCAAAACTTAACTAAAAATCAAACACAAAATCCTGAGGTGTGTCTGACAGGAATTGTAGCAAACTTCTCAGGCAAAAACTGATGGGGAGTAGAAAAAATTTAAGAATTCCAGCTATAGATACTTACCTGGCAGGGAGGATACCATAAGAAAAAAAAAAAAAAGAATCCCAGCTAGAAAGGAATCCTGATCAAAAGGGGGAAACTACAGAAAAGAATTTCTAGTTCTCACGGACTCTAGACTTGATGGAACCATGTGAAGGTTAGATAAATCCTTGAAATGATTACCCTAAGATCACCTTTGGGCCTTAAACTGGAAATATACTTTAAGTTTTCTAAACCAAACAATGGTTTCATGTGCAAAAGTGCCTGATCTTGAGCATAATTCTCTTTTTTTTGTGGGGGGGGGGCATCACTGCCCTCAGGTGGTGGGAGTAGGAGGCCCAGCCTTTGCTCCGTGGAGCTGGAATTGAACCTCCATCCCAGTGGGCCGCAGTCCCGCGCACAACCACTACGCCACCGGGGCTCAGCCGAGCATAATTCTCTTTTAAGATGATCTGGACAGGATCAGATTGACTAGAGGGGTGCCTTAGGAAGCAGGGAGCTGATTTCTATGAGGGAGGAGCAAGGCAGAAGAGGGCAAGAAGCGTGGCCCACCTGGAAGAGTATCATGCAGGCCATTGATGGCACCAGTAGAAGCTGCTTGTGGTTACATAGTTTCATCCCAACTTGAAGATATAAAAGTGGAGTCTAGCCTGTCAATCAGGTCAAACCCTGATGATACTTCCTGGTGGGCGTGACCTCCTAAGGAGGATCCTAGGAACTTCCCCTCTCTCCGCCTTTACCTTCCTGTTGATCAGCCACGTGGGACCTTCGAAAACCTCTTGATGCTTCCCCAGCCACTGGATCCACAAGGCTCTGCTCCCACCGGCCTATGATCTTCCTGCATTCTCCACCCTTCCATGTAGCTGAATGAGTCTAAACAGGGACTACTGGACTAGCATGGGGCTTATGGACTTGAGTTGGACTGGGCTGAGTGGATACTCCGTGAGATAAAACGCTCTTACACAAAGACGAGTCTCACTGAATTTGTTTCTCTAGTCTACCTGGCCTCACATACTGCTGACTGGATGTGTGTTCAAACCAACAAGATCACAGCCGTGGAAGACCCTCTGGGGCAATTCTACTCATCCGATCAGGTCAGAAAGGGGTTCATTAGATCCTCCATATCACAGGGACATTCCCAGACGTATTTGGCTTACTGCCCTCTTTTCAGAAAAAAAAAAAAAATTACTCAGCACCCTTTGGCAACTACAAACATTGGTACTCTAGCCCATGATTCAGGCTAAAGTGTAGGCATCAGTTTCTGCAGCCCACGTCCATCCCTGAATGGGCCCAGAGTCGCCGCCCCGCCTCCAGAGCACAGCATCATCCCCTTTGAAAAACCTGGCTCTAGGTGAGGGGACCCTAGGGCAAGAGTTAGGTGTTCAGCTGCTCACCAAGAAGTTGGAACCCATTCAGTGGTTCTGTAGGAGAAAGGCCAAGTGATCCGTTTCCATCAGGACCACAGCCAAGAAAACCCCACGGGTGGGGCTCTTCGGTCATTCTGAATTGGCATCGGCTGCCTGGAGCATCCGAAACGACAGTCTTCTACACGGAGGCCCTGGGGGGCTCAAATGGCTGTGTGCTGTGCTACTAGCCCAAAGGTGGGTGGATCGAAGCTGGCCTGCAGCACCTTGGAGGCAAGCTTTAGCGAGGTTTTAGAAAGCCCCAAGAGGCAGATGGGGTCCTCTGACACAGGTGGGGTCACCATGAGTTGAAATCCATGTGGTGACAAATACTCATGTCCTGGATTCCTCTCTGAAGCCCACGGAGCAAACCAGTCGTGCTCATCAGGAAAGTTAAATCTAGATAGGCAGAGAGTAAGCGGAACAATAAAGGCTTCTTGGGGTCATGGCAGGGGAGGTGCGGAGCGGTGGTGGGGTGGGAGCTAGCAACAGTGAGTGCAGGAAGAAGAAAATGCTTAGAAATGGACTGTAGTCCACAGCCATACTGCTCTGAATGCGCCCAATCTCGTCTATCTCGGACGCTAAGCAGGGTCCGGCCTGGTTAGTACTTGGATGAGAGAAATGGACTGTACTGATGACTGTACAATGCTCCCCCCACCCTCCCAAAAGATATCTTATTAACAGCTAATCTAAACTTCATAGCATTCCGTACATAGGTCAGTCCTATCAAGCAGTGTTGCACAATTGCTACCACAATCAATTTCTTGTTTGTTTGTTTGTTTGTTTGTTTGTTTGTTTTTGAGGCATCACTGCCCTCTGGTGTTGGGAGTAGGAGGCTCAGCCTTTGCTCCTGTGAGCTGGAATTGAACCTCCATCCCAGTGGGCTGCAGTCCTGCGCACAACCACTACGTCACCGGGGCTCAGCCCGTTTGTTTGGTTTTTTGGGGGGGGGCATCACTGCCTCTGGTGGTTGTGGGTGCTATCCAACGCTGCTCCTGAGAGCTGCCGCTGGGTTTGAACTGCCAAGCCCACAGTCTCGCACTCAACCACTTACGCCACCGGGGCTCAGCCCAACACAATCAGTTTCAAAACATTCTCTTCCTGCTTGGACTCCTTGATAGTAGCACCCCTCTTAACCCTCCCCACTTCCTCTACCATACCCCCAGGAACCCTTATTCTAGCTAATGACCCTGGGTTTCATATACTGAAAAAGATAGAATACATGACTGAGAGTCAAGAAGGCTACCAACAATGACAAAATACAACAAAGACAAACCCCCAAATGAAAAAAAGTCTACTACAAAAAAATTAGAGAGGGGGCTGAGCCCCAGTGGCGTAGTGGTTGTGTGCGGGACTGCGGCCCACCGGGATGGAGGTTCAATTCCAGCAGTGGGGCTGGGCCTCCTACTCCCACCACCGGAAGCAGTGATGCCAAAAAAATAAATAAATGAATAAATTAGAGAACATATTAAAAACCAGATCAAGGGCTGAACCCCGGTGACATAATGGTTGTGTGTGGGACTGCAACTTACTGGGTTGGTGGTTCAAATCCAGCGGCAGCTCTCCAAAAGCAAGGCTGGGCCTCCTATTCCCACCAGAAGGCAGTGATGCAAAAAAAACCGCCAAAAAACCCAAACAGATCAAGCACAAATTATATCCAAAAGGAGATGAAATGACAAGATTTTAACTGTTCGAGTCAGATTTATCCTTTTAATCCGCTGTAGTCATCTTTCTCATACTGTCTGATAAACAGGTTATTCCCATCCCTCACTTGTGGTTGGAGGTCTATTCCCTTTATAGATTCTGCAAATGTATTTTGGGCTACACACCTCTTTTCAATATGTCAAAATGATTGAACTATGTGACATGTGAATTATATGTCAATAAAACCATTACACAAATAAGCGTCAAACATTAAGGACGGTAATTAGCATCTACCAGGATGAGATCAAGTTCAGAATGGATTATCTGACACTTGATGACAGACAAAAACAACACGTGCTTCCTCCCAGAGGGCTTTGCTCAGAAAAGACATTCTGAGAAGGCGGCCTTCTTGAAATAAACAAGGAAATTCCACAATCCCTTCTTAGAGGAAAGTCCCTGTCTTTTCTGATTATAGGGTGGAGCCTCGGTTTGAATTCTGGGTCCACGTTTCAGGTGCTCAGAAGCCCTGGTGGTGTAGTGGTTACGCATTCGATTGCTAAGCTCAACATCAGCAGTTTGAAACCCCCGGGGAGAAAGACGAGGCTTTGTACTGCCACCGGGCGTTTCCGTCACAGAATCCCACAGGGGCAGTTCTGCCCTGTCCCATCGTAGCTGTGAGTTGACAATGACTAGTGCCTACCTCAGGGCGGCTCCAGGGCTACTGGCCTGGTTTCCGAGGCTGTCATGCTCTAGGAAGCAGACTGCTTCTTCTTTCTTCCCATGCGATTCTGTGCAGGCAAGTGAATTCCGCTGAAGTGCCCACCATGTTTCCCAGGCTGACCTAAGCGGCAATAGGAGATTGTTAAGTGTCTCTCTCTCTCTGCTGGAGCTTTGGGGTGAGTTCGAACCAACGACCGACTATTGGTGAGCAGTTGAGCTGAGTCACTGTGGGCCCTCCTTGCAGGATCCCGTTCTGCCACATTGAGACCTGATAGGTAGGGTGAACCCCGCCACAAGTTTCCAAGACCGTCAGTCTTTTCGGGAGCAGCCGCCTCCTCCTCTTTGTCCCCAAGAGGCCAGGGGTTCTGAATAACTGAGTCTGCAGTCGGCGATCTAGACACTTAACCCGCTGCATCACCAAGGCTCCTTCCTCTGCAGGGTTTCCCAGGCTGTAAATCTTTACGGGAGCAGAGAGTCTCATTTGTCTCCTGTGAGGGTGCTAGGGGGTTTGAACTGCCAGCCGCGTAGTTCTCAACAGATCAAAACTCAATGTGCCACCGCATGAATTTCACCTCGTAACAAACGTACTACCAGGCAGATTAAGAACTGTCCCTGGGGATTTCTGAGGCTGGAAAATTTTTAAATTAAAAGATAATTCTATTGGGGGCTCTTACAACTCTTACAAAAACCCATACATCAATGGTATCAAGCATGTTGGGACATATGTTGCCATCTTTCTTTTCTTTTTGCCATCATCCCTCTTTTGTAGACATTTACTTTCTTTTTTTTGGGGGGGGGGGGCGTCACTGCTCTCCGGCGGTGGGAGTAGGAAGCCCAGCCCCACTGCTGGAATTGAACTTCCGTCCCAGTGGGCCGCAGTCCCGCGCACAACCACTACGCCACCGGGGCTCAGCCCTAGACATTTATTTTCTATTGAGCCCTTGGTATCACCTCCTCTTTTTTCCCTCCCCCCCTTGATAAATTATAAATTATTGACATATCTTACACTGACTGCTGCTGTCTCCCTTTTCCCAAGGTTTCTATGGTTCTGCCCCCTGCAGGGATGTTATGTGCGGTTATACGTCAATCGTTGCGATTGGTTCTCCCTTCCAGAGGCTGGAAATAATAACAGGAGTAGACACACTCATCTTTTTTTTTTTTTAGTTTTTTAGGCATCACTGCCCTCTGGCGGTGGGAGTAGGAGGCCCAGCCTTTGCTCCTGTGGAGCTGGAATCGAACCTCCATCCCAGTGGGCCGCAGTCCCCCCGCACAACCACTGCGCAACCGGGGCTCAGCCCACACTCATCTTGTTTCCTTCAGCTCAGCAGGTGAGCCTGAACCACCAACCTCAGCGCTTAAACTACTCTGCCACTGAAGACACGATAGCGGTGAGTGAATGAGTTCATGCACGTGAAGCACTTACAACCGTGCTGGCGGGAGAGCAAACCCTCAAAAATCAAGCGTATGTAAATACACTGGTAACGCTTGGGTGGGTTTACAAATTTCCAAAACCTTGAAAGGATTCCCGAGCCGTCGGCATCGTGACAGAAGACCTCTGAGCTGTAGGGAAGGCACACGAGCATATGAACAAAAAACAGCAGAAAAGGACGGCTGAGGGTCAGAGCAGAAGGATGACCCTCTTTCTGCTCGGATGCCGTCTACAGGGGAAGATAAAGAGGGGGGAAAAAATCAAACCCCGGGGAGATGGTGCAGTTGACCTTCTTGTACTTCACACGAGGCACTCCGGCAAAGGGAAAAAGCTGTGGCATCTCCCTGGGAGAGCAGGCGGTTAAGGTCTCTATGCAGAGCCCCGACACACGACACCCAGGAACCCGAAGTGGGGCTCTAAGCTCCGCCTGAAACATGACTGGGGGGGGGGGGAGGAGGCGAGGGCCGGCAGGGGGGCGAAACCACCTCCCCACTAGGTGCCTTGATATTATGGGGAAGGCGATCGGGATCCCAAAACAGAAGTGTGACTCAAGAACAGAAAGGCAATTTCCTTGGCGGTTCAAATTCAGCGGTGGCTCGGGCTGAGCCCCGGTGGCGTAGTGGTTGTGCGCGGGACTGCGGCCCACTGGGACGGAGGTTCAATTCCAGCAGTGGGGCTGGGCCTCCTACTCCCACCACCGGAGAGCAGTGGTGCCCCCCCCCCCAAAAAAAAAATTCAGCAGTGGCTCTCAGGTGCAGCACTGGGTAGCGCTCACGACCACCAGAGGCAGTGATGCCCCCCCCCCAAAAAAATAAATAAAAAAAATTTTTTTTAAAAAAAAGAAAGATTGGGGCTGAGCCCCGGTGGCGCAGTGGTTGTGCGGGGGACTGCGGCCCACTGGGTTGGAGGTTCGATTCCAGCTCCACAGGGGCAAAGGCTGGGCCTCCTACTCCCACCACCAGAGGGCAGTGATGCCTAAAAAAAAAAAAAGAAAGAAAGGCAATTTCCTCCGTCCGCTTCCATCTGAATCGGAACCAGAAAAAAAAAAAAAAGATAAAATGCCCTTTTTTTCACTTGGTGACCCGCGGGGTAGGTACACCCAAACGGCCAGCCGGGGACACCGACGCCTGGTTCCTGAAAGGCCGGCGCAGAGCTCGGGCAGGCGGGACTGGGTCTCCCCGGGCGGCCCCGGGGGGGGGGGGGTGTCGCCACCCGCAGGCGGCACCGAGGCGGCGGGACGGGCTCTCCTCGCGCTCCCGGCACGGCGCGGCCCCCCCCCCCGCGACCCCGCCGACCGGTGCTCGGGCCCCCCGCGGGCTTCCGCGCCCCCCTCGCCCGCCAGCGGCGGGCCGACACCCGCCGCCCGGCGGCCCAGACCCCGGCGCCGCTGACGTCAAGCTGACGTCAGACGTGACGCCTCGGCGGGGCGGGCGCGGGCACGGCGCAGGAGGGCGTTTCCGGAGCACGCGCCCGGCGAGGGCCGCCGACGTCGGGCTCAGGTGCGCGCGCGCGCCCGCCCGCCTGCGCGCGCGCGCGGCCCAGGTGGCGGCCGGCAGCTCCAGGTGGCGGCGCTCGGTCGAGGTGAGGGGGTGGCCGCGGGGGCGTCGGCGAGGGGCGGCGGGGGGCCGGCGGCGCGGGGGCCGGGCCGGGGTGCGTCCGGAGGGCCTGGCCCTCACGTGACGGGGGGGGGAGCCGGGGTGGGGGTGGCCAGCGGGGGGGGGGGCCCTGTCCCGCGAGCCCCCGGGCGGAGGGCCCGGCCCCACCCCTCGCGGGCCGGCCCCCCTCCCCGCCGCGCGGGGCCCGGAGCCGCCACGCCGCTTGCCGCCGGGGCCGGGTTCCCGGCGCTGACCCGGACCGTCTCCCCCTAGGGCCGCGCTGGGAGGTGAGTCCCCGCTTGCCGACGGAGCTGCCCGGCCGGCCGGGATGGAGCGCGGCCGCCCCCGAGGCCCGGGCGCCGCCCGCGACCCCGCGCTGGCCGGCCCTCGCTAACCGCTCGGAGTGGCCCGGGGTCCCCCCCGTCGCCGCGGCCCGGGTCGGCGGGGTCGTTGTTGGGAAGAAGTGGAAGAAGAGGAGCGATGTGACCCGTCCTGCGGGGGCCGCTGCCATTGAGGCCTGGTCGGCGTTTGCAGAGGATCGTGGGTTGGGGAGAAGGGGCCAGTGGGCAGGGAGGGGCAGGAAGGAGAAGCGAGAGTTTTAGGCTTTCTATTAAATTTGTGTGTGTGTGTGTGTGTGTAGGTGGGGGTTGGTAAACTGCATTTTTGCCCCTGGAAGCCAAAGAAGCCCATCGCAGGGTTCTTTTTTCTATTGAGAAGAGAGAAGTGGATCCTTACAACACCCCCCCCCCTCCCCACGCCCGTTTGATTTCAACCTTTCTTCTCAGTGACAAAGCGTACATCATGGACACCAGAGAATAAGGTGGACCCCAGGCACCGCCCCCCCACCCCCACCCCCCAAAGGCTGAGAAGGCTCCATTCTTCCTGGGGAGGGGAGAGCGGGCTGTTGTCGACCCTCTCTGGCCCGCGGAGAGCCACACACCATGAGTTGTGTGCCTTGGAAAGGAGACAAGGCCAAGTGGGAGTCGGTGGAGCTGCCCCAGTCGGCGGCGCCCCCCCAGATCTACCACGAGAAGCAGCGCCGAGAGCTGTGCGCCCTGCATGCCCTTAACAACGTCTTCCAGGACGGCGCCGCCTTCACCCGGGAAACGCTGCAGGAGATTTTCCAGAGGTAGGTGGCTGGCAGGAGGCTCAGCACCTTGGCTGGGCTTTCATACTTCTGATCTGGGCATTTCTGCCTGCGGGGGATGGGGTGGCGGTGGGGTGCAAAACAGCTCGGCTGCACGGACGGACCTGCAAACCACAGATTTATCATGAGGCAGAAGCCTCCTGTGCTCAGGGGGAAGGCTTTAGGGCACCCTGACTAGGGGTGCGTCTCACATGATCCCTCCGACTTGTCCTTCGCATTTTATTGATAAAGCCCGGCCTCGGAGAAGTAAGCTGTCTGCTCAAGGGCTGGAGTAGTGAGGGATGGCGTGTGTGTGTGTGTGTGTGTGTGTGTGTGTGTGTGTTTCCAGGTTTCTATCTGAGTGGTTGGCCACTGTGCTGTGAGACCTCTGGCACTGCCCCATAGGAGTTTTCAGACCAGAAGAAGGACAAGGTGTGAACTCTGGTCACCTTACCCAAAGGTGGGATACCCTCAGCAAGGTGTGTGTACATTCAATGCTGGCCTGAGTGTCTTCTGCATGTGGTTCTTTCTGTGCTTGGTGCAGCCCCATCCCTGAATCCCCCGGCCCGGCTCTGGTTAAGGTTCTGTTCAGAACAGGCAGAAAGGTCTGCTCAGTTGGCCAAAGGGCTTTCAAGTAGCAAAGCTAGGATCTCAAAGCAGGCACCAGGCTTGCCTCCCTGGGCTTTGATTTTTCTGTGGAATTCTTTATCAAAGGGTCGGAGAATTAGCCCAAAGTTTTTCTTGGAGCCAGCAACATGCCTGCTGGCACAGTGTGGGGCAGCACCGGCTGTGAGCCTGTCTGATCCTTGCAGGTCAGAGGAGCTAGGCCTGCTCAGCCCTGTGGGCAGAGAAAACTAGAGAGGACTCGCCCCCCACCCCCCAAACACCTTCCAGAAGCCTCTGCCCTGACTCCCTTCACCGGAAGGTGAGCTAACAGCCCCCATTGAGACCTGCTGCCAGTCAGTGGAAAGCCACCCAGGTGTGAGTGCTTCCTGAAGCGCTGGTGGCCATTACCTTACAGGATGTGAACCATGGGGTGCGGACAGAACAGGGCCAATGAAGACCAGGATGACCACTGTCCTCGCTGGGCCAGTGTGTCAGTGACCACCGTCAGGCAGGAAAGAGAGCACTCCTTTTAGGCATGGAGCCCTGAGAGACGAGAGAATGTGTCTCATGTGGTGGAGAAGGACAGGAAGGAGAACCCAGGCCATCAGCAGGCTGCCTTTGGTCCAGCTGTTAGCCTTCTGTTCCTTAGTGGCTTCCTAACCGGAGACCAGGGAGAGGACCCTGGGAGGCTGGGGACTTGGTGGTATGGTGCTGGCAGACCGCAGTTCCATCCCCGTGGTGCGTCCACGGCAACAAGGGATGGGTTTCGGGCACGTGTCTGGTTTGTTCGAGGTCCTGCATGTCCAGCTCTGTCCCATTGAAAAGTTGTCTCCTCCCTGAATCTGGTCCCTGCCCTGACCACGGGGCATAGACTTGGCATTCACACCTCTGCAGACTTCTTGACCGAGCACTGCCCCGACTGCTTGCCTGGCGCTCCTTCAAGCCTCACGCCACGCTCGGCAGGCTGCACCCCGTAGTGCCCATTTCCCAGATGAGAAGGCGGGCCGGGAAGGGGCGACGTGTCCAAAGAGCTGTCATCGGCGTGACCCAGGCCTAAGCTCTGCGACTTCAGGAACCCTGGTGGCCTAGTGGGTTATGTGTTGGGCTGCTACTTGCAAGATCAGCAGTTCAAAACCACTGGCCGCTTCTGGGGGGAAAGTCGAGGTTTTCTACTCCTAGAAAGAGTTACAGAATCAGAACGCCACAGAGGCTGGCCCACCCTGTCCTGTGAAGTCACTGTGAGTCAGTATCGAATCGGTTGCAGTAAGTTCGGTTCGTCTGTAGGTCTGTGATTCCTGGGCCCGCCCCGCAAACGATTCTGCAGTTCCCTGAGGATGGGGAAGGCCCAGTTGCCTGTGAGTCTCTGCTCCCCCTGCTAATCATAGTAAATGGGGTGCCGGCCTGAGACGCGGGGCTGTTTGTGGACAGGGGCAGGACGTGCCCGCCACGTTTCCACGCCTGAAAGAATGCTAACTATTTGCCGGACACTCCCAGGGAACCAGGGTTCTAGCCCTGGTTTCTAACAGCCTGAGCTAAAAAAAGAAAGATCATGCTCAAGGTGAAAGTTTACTGAGCCCATGGGTTTCCTTCTGAGAGTTTATTCACCAAATGCCCCAAGACACCAGGGACATTACCCTCCACGTGTCAGCACTCAACCTAGCCCTGCCTGGGGGTGGCGGGACGGTGGTCCCCGATTCTCCATACTTCCCACTTTGCTTTTGGGGGCAGCGGTGGTCCCTTTGATCCGATCTAATTGATTGGGCTAAGAAGCACCTTTTTCTGGGGCCTCCTTTGCACATGGTCTTGTTTTTCTCAACTCCTGATCCACAAACTATGATATGGCACCACCACCACTAGGAAAGGAGCACGTCTCTCCGAGATCCGCACTCTGCTCCTCCAGAGACAGGCCTTTGTAGTGTGCATTTGCACAGCTAGGTGGGAAGCGTGGCGAGCAGGGAGCCCGAGGAGCAAACCACGGGGGAGGAGAGGTAGGGGGAGGCAATGGAATCTTTTAAACAAACATTAGCCAGCGGCCTACAGTGTGCCAGGCACCGTTGGCCTCTGCAGGGAGACCCAGTTGAGCCAGCATCCAGCCCCTGAGACGTGCATCTCAGGCACACACAGTGGCTGGGCCCGGAGAATGGATTTCTGGGACGGTGGAACCACAGAATTCGGAGCCGCTTTTTAAATGCCAGGAACCACTGTCTGGATGATGGGCGAACATCTGAAAAGAAAACAGCCATTGGAAGAGACCATTGGAAGGTTTCACTAGGTAACTTGAAATCCCAGAGCGAATATGTTGGATGAGTTTATGAAGACGAGACTGTTAACGTGCCAGGAAGGGGAGAAAGACATTGGTTGTTTTTTGTTTTTTTTTTGCCATTGGTCGAGGGGAAAGTTATTCTAGCCACTGAATTTTAGCCAGATGAAAAGGAAAAAAAATTTTTTTTTCTTTTAGCCAGGAGAAATAACAAAAGCAGGGTGGAGTTTCAGTTCAGTTGTGGAGATAATGGTGACTCATATTTGGACTAGAAGCGAGTTGGAACTTCGAAAGAAGCTTGTGGGCTTGGCAGCAACCGAGAGCACAGTCAGATGTGACAAAGGGTGTGAGGCCAATGGTCACATCTGCAGTGACAGCCACAAGGGCCTTGGTTTGAAAGGGATCGATTTCCAGCAGCAAGTGAAATCGAAGAACAGGCCAGAGAGCCTGGATCCGTATCAGTGTGCGTGTGTACACCGTTGCCAGTCAGTGCCAGCTCGCCATGACCGTACAGGACAGAGCAGAACTGCCCAGAGCCTGTATGAAAACAGCTGCCTCCTCGTTCTCCCGTGGGGCCACAGACAGGTCGAACCTTCATGGAGCAGTGAACTGAGCACGGCTGTAGATGGGACGAGTTGGTCTCATACACCTTATCCTACGAGCATACGTCTTATCAAGGAGCCCTGGGGGTGTCGTGGTGGGCAAGCTCTGGACAGCCGCCTGAGAGGGCAGCGGTGTGAGCCCACCAGCTAGACCCCAGGGGAAAGATGTCCCAGTCTGCTGCTGGCACCATCGCAGCCGTGGGAACCCTATGGGGCAGCCTGCCTCTGTTTGGCAGGGTGCACAGGGATCGACTTGACAGCCAGGGGTTGAGTGTGGTTCTCGGTGCAGCTTCTGCAAATGACCAGTCCTCTAAGGGCAGATGGTACAGTAGCAGCCCTGTGGGGTTATTTGGGGGCTCCTAGGGCCCCAAACATTTTCTTTTTTTTTTTCTTTCTTTTTTTTGGGGGGTGGGGGGGTGGTTGGGCATCACTGCCCTCTGGTGGGAGTCAGAGGCCCAGCCTTGCTCCTAGAGAGTTGCTGCTGGATTCGACTGCTAACCCAGTGGGCCGCAGTCCCACACACGAGCACTGCGCCACCGGGGCTCAGCGCCCCCAAACATTTTCTTTTTCTTTTTTTTTTGGGCATCACTGCTCTCCGGTGGTGGGAGTAGGAGGCCCAGCCCCACTGCTGGAATTGAACCTCCGTCCCAGTGGGCCGCAGTCCCGCGCACAACCACTACGCCAACGAGGCTCAGCCCCCAAACATTTTCATAAGTCAGACTCACCCCAACCGTTCGGTCATCAAATACGTGTTCCTCACTCCAAAAAAAAGAGACTCAAACCAAAATTCGCCGCCGTCAAGCTGGATCCTATTCATGGCCACCTTGTAGGACAGGGTAGAACTTGCCCCTGTGGGTTTCTGAGACTGACTCTTTAGAGGAGTAGAAAGTCCCGTCTTTGTCTCTCAGAGCTGCTGGTGGTTTTGAACCGCCGACCTTGTGGTTAGCGGCTCAACTTGTAACCATTATGTCCCTATGGCTCCTCTCTCAAATATAAACAGCCACTAGACTCCAATTAGAAGAAAACTAGCTTGATTTGGGGGTGGGGATCTAATCCGCGTGGGAAGGAACAGATGTACTGGGTGCTTGGAAACAGCTAGCGGTCTGTCTAGACTCCAGTCTCCATTTAAAGGTCCCGG
Source organism: Nesogale talazaci (assembly GCA_004026705.1). Lineage (NCBI taxonomy): Eukaryota > Metazoa > Chordata > Mammalia > Afrosoricida > Tenrecidae > Nesogale > Nesogale talazaci. The sequence goes on along the minus strand of PVJH01011030.1, from coordinate 15,949 downwards.
GGAGGTAACTCTGAGACAGAATTCTTACAGTCCAGGGGAGAGGCGAAGGTGTGTGTGTGTGTGGGGGGGGGGGGGGGCTGCCGTGTTGGATGGCTGGCGATTGCACTCCATGTGCAGCCACCCCCGCCCTCTGTCCGGGAATTCTCGTGTGTGGCTGTAATGCTGAGCAGGTTTTAGCAGAGCTTCCAGGCTGCGACAGACCAGGAGGACTAGCCTGGCCTGCCCTGGGTTTCTGAAAACCATCTTGTCAGCCCCTGGGATCCCAACTGACTCACTGGCAACTCATCTTGAAGCCGTGTTTCACGCCACAGCGTGGGGCACAGTGAGTCGGCAGAGGGGTCAGCTAGAAGGCCATCAACAGAGCTGGCAGGAGGTGGGATGATGGAGATGATGACTGAGCCGGCCCACGGCCCACCCTGCCTTTGTGTCAGCTCTGTTTTTCGTGGATGGAAGGGGCTTCAGATCATCCCCACTGACCCCCTGCTGAGAATGCCTTTCTAGCCCAGATATTTGCCTCACTCTCCAATTTCACAATCTCCCTAGGAGATTTGGGCGGATAGCTCACCTGGCCATGCTGTAATAGGCGTATGTCTGAGTGTAAAAAGACAGAGTCTCAGCAGGATCCTTGTCTTGGGGGGTGGGGGTTCCTCTAGAGAATTCAAGCGGTTGAAGTATACATAATACCTTTATCTGTGTGTGTGTATGTATGTATGTGTATATATATATATATATATATATATAGAGAGAGAGAGAGAGAGAGAGAGAGATTTGTGTGTGTGTATGTGTGTGTGTTATCACTGCCCTGGTGGGAGGAGAGAGATTTTTTTTTGTTTTTTGGGCATCATTGCCCTCTGGTGGTGGGAGTAGGAGGCTCAGCTTTTGCTCCATGGAGCTGGAATTGAACCTCCATCTCAGTGGGCTGCAGTCCTGCGCACAACCACTAACGCCACCGGGGCTCAGCCCCAAAGAGAGACTTTTTTTTGGGGGGGGGGCATCACTGCTCTCCGGCGGTGGGGGTAGGAGGCCCAGTCCCACTGATGGAATTGAACCTCCATCCCAGTGGGACGCAGTCCCACGCACAACCACTACGCCACCGGGGCTCAGCCCCAGAGAGACTTTTTTTTAAGGTCTATAACTTGTTTTCCTTTTTAAAAAATTATTTTATTGGGGGCTCATACAACTCTTAGCACAATCAATACATACATCTACTGTATGCAAAGCACATTTGTACATTTGTTGCCATCATCATTCTCAAAACATTTATTTTTGATTTAAGCCTTTGGTATTGGCTCCTCCTTTTTTCACTCCCTCCCCGGTTGCCCCTTCCTCGTGAATCCTCAATCATTTATAAATTATTATTTCATCATAGATAATGCTGTCCGTTGTCTCCCTTTGCCCACTCCCCTGTTGTCCGAGAGAGATTTATATCATGAACCTGGCTGCCACGTTTCTGTGTTCTCAGCAGGGAGTTTGTGTTAGAGAAGTAAAACCAGTGACATAGTTCCGTGTGTATCTGAGTGTGTCTGTACAGAGGCAGAGGGCACGCTCGGGCAAGGGAGTGCGACATTCACATCAAGAAGATGGCTCGTACAGTGTGGAAGCGAACAAGCCCAGTGTTGACTCCAGGCAGGTTCCAGGTCCATGGATCCGGTGTTAAGCTGGAAGCTTGTCCTGACTCATGCAGTTTCGGCGGGGCTGATGAACCCAAGATCTGTAGGAACATCACAGGCTTGTGGCTGCTGGAGTGGATGACCCCAAGTCCGCAGGTCAGACGGCAGGCCGGTGATGGCTCCTGGGATTCTGCAGTGTGGCAGGCACTTGGCCCAGGTTCATGGAACCAGTGGTCAGCGAGCCAGAATCAAGATCCAGACCCAGCGGGTTGAGCCCCGGTGTCTTAGTGGTTGTGCGCGGAACTGCGGCCCACTGAGTTGGAGGTTCAAATCCAGCAGCAGCTCTCCAGGAGCAAGGCTGGGCCTCCTACTCCCACCACCAGAGCGCAGTGATGCCCCCCCCCCCCAAAAAAAAGATCCAGACCCAGCAAAAAACCAACACATGCTTCCCCACAGCATTCACTGACAGAGAAAACAGGCCGCACCCCCAAGGCAGTGCCCTTCTGGTTGCATCCCAGCTGTGACCCGGGCAGGGGAGGTGCGTCCTGGAAGCATGGGTGTCTGCGGCAGAGCCTGTACGGGTCGATGGCATTGTAGCTGTTAGATCACCTTGTGGGGGTTGTTAGTTGTTGGGGGCCATCCAGCCAGTGCCGATCCGTCCTGGTCCATATCCGCCGCCCCCCACCCCCACCCCACCCCCGTGTTCCTGTGCTTGCGCCCCTTGTTGCAGGCGCTGTGTCAGTCCGTCTCGTTGAAGGCCCCACCACTTTCCGTGTTGCAGTTGGGAGATTAACAGGCCTGCACTGCCAACCCACTGAGGAACTGGGACTGGTTCAAAGCCTTGAGTGTAGCTCCTTTTCAAACCCCTCCAGAAGGTCTGAGGCCTATTTCTAAATATATTCTTAATGTCACAGTTTCTTCAGGCCTAATCAAAGGGACGATGAAGTGTTTCCCTCTCTCCGTTTGCGTTGACATCCCAAGCCATTGCCTTGGCCAGGCACAGGGGAACCCCTCGAGAGGACCCAGACTGGCTGAGGGCGAGGCACAGGGCAGAGCCAGACAGAGGGACCCTCTCTTTCCCCTTTAAGACCTCTGGCCCTACCGAGAGCAATAAAGGCTCTTCATAGCCACCATGGGGCAGTGTGACTCAGGGTGACCCTTAGGACACGGTAGAACTGCCCCTGCGAGTTTCTTTGGCCTAACATCTCCCAGGAGTAGAAAGAACCTTTCTCCCGTGGAACCTTGCTGGGGTTGAATTGCTGGCCACTAGAAGCTGAATGCGGAGCGCACCTGGCCACCAGGGCTCCGTGAGTGGCTCCTTCCAGCTCAGGTTTCTGTGGAAACGCAAAACGGCCAGCCCGACCAGGAGTTTGCCAAGGAGTCTCTAGAAAACCTTCCACTTGGATTCATTGGGATCCCATGAGATTTGGGGGGGGGAGGGGGGCGGGTCAGAGTGTGGAAACATCCGAGAGCCAGCCTGGTGGGGTCTTGTCTGCTGGGTGGCGCACTTGCAGCCGTTCCGCATTTACACGCTCGCAGGAGGAGCCCGGGCAGACTGCTGGGAGGAGCGTGTGCGTGGTGGAGCCGAGAAGAGTCGCTCACCACCAGGTACCTGGTTCCCGCAGGTTCTGGGGAGGGGGAGGAGCCCTGGTGGTGGAGTGGTTACACGGTGGATGGGTAACTTCAAGGTCAGCTGTTCGAAGCCACCAACAGTTCCTTGGGAGAAAGAGGGACTTTATATCATTTTAAACAGTGACCGTCTCAGAAATTAAGGGCGGTTTGACCCTGTCCTGCGGGGTCACTGTGAGTAGGCATCAACTCGGCGGCGGCGGCAGTGTTTTTGGTTTGTCTTTTGGTCTGGGGCAGCGGTTGCCCTGGATGGAATCCCCCGTGACCCAGTGATGATTCTGCTCGCCCGCGATCCATCACAAAATGCCGTGCTTTGGCCACACCCAAAGCAAACCAGATTCACAGCTGTCAAGTGGATTCCAAACCCTCTATAGGGTTTCCCAGGCCAGAAATCTTTAGGGGACCAGGTGGCCTCATCGTGCTCTCAGGGTGCAGCTGGCGGGTTTGCGCCTCTGACTTTGCAGTTAGCAGGCCAGCATGTCTCCTCTGTGATCCCAGGGCTCCTTGGGTTTGCCTGACAGGTGTTTGTTTATTGGGTTAGCTGTGCCTGGCTGTGAGGGACACAGAAGAGCCAGCCTTGTGCTTGGGGCTTTAGCTTCTGGGTGGACACGTAAGTAACCGAGGCCTTCAGGGGCCCCCAGGAGCCCTGGTGTGGCGTGGGCTGCCCCGTTCTCGCTGAGTCAGAAATGACTAGGTGGCAGGGAGGATCGGAGTGTGGAGAAGTCCTGCCAGGGAGAACGCGTTTCTGTTTTCTAACTGGGTAGAAGGCTCACGGTTAGTACTGGTGGGGCTTGCATTTGAATTCCAACCTGTGCAGTGTCCAGTTCTCTGGTACAGAGAGACCCGGAACGAGCCCACAGGAGAACTAGTCCGGGAAGCGGAGCTTGAAGAAGCTAACAGAGATGGCCTGGAAGGGGACAGGGTGTGAAAGAAGGAAGGCTGAAATGACCCAAGGACTGGGAAATAGCTGGTCGAGGGCTGGAGGTCTCAAGGTGACCCGGCAGGCACCGGCTCCAGCCTCAGTCCCCCTGTCTGTCTGCCATCAAGTTGATGCTGACTCAGTGACCCTGCAAGGCCCTATGAGACTCTAAGGGTAGATCTACCCCGTGGGTTTCCGAGACGAACTTAGAAAGCTCTGTCTTTCTCCCGAGGAGGGGCTGGTGGCTTTGATCAGCTGACCTTGGGGTTAGCAGCCCAGCCCACGTGTAACCGCTACAGTGCCACCAGTGCTGTCCATCAGTCCCCGTCCCGGGCCAGGAGGTCTCTGTGCAGACGAAGAGGGCTGGGTGGGTGGAAGGAGGAGGTCAGCTCAGGACCTGTTTGAAGGCCAGGTGCCAGGTCAGGGCCTCTGGGTTCGGAAAGAGGTGGCGTGGACAGCGAGGAACGGGTTTGCGTGTGAGATGGAAGGCGAGAGTTGGAAGAGTCTGGTCCCCAACACCCAGACCCACACCATCAAATCGGTTCTGACTCCGTCCGACCCCCAGGGGGTTCTCTGAGACTGTCATTCTTCGGGGGAGCGCTGCCTTCTTGTTCTCCCGTAAAGTGGCTGGCCGTGGGCTGGAGCCGCAGCGCAGCCCCTCACCGCCCTCGCCGACAGCTGCCTCAGGGCTCCCTTAGACGGCAGGGTGCCCCTCCAAACCACGTGACCTACTCCGTGAGGTTGGAGAGCTGCAGCCCAGACTCCCCCACCTCCAGGAGAGTCACAGAGAGCATTAGCAGATGAAGGCTGGCCCGTTTCCCGGGGGACAGGTTTACTCCCAGGATGCACTGGCCCAGCGTGAAGGCTGCTCTGAGCTCTGGGGGCAGGGGGGTGGTGGGGGGTGGCCAGGGACCGCTCTCCCGGTGAAAGGGGCAGAAGCCTCCCTGTTGTCCTCACAGAGCCGGCAGGCCCAAGCTGGTCAGAGGCAACGTGGACCAGGGGGTGGGGATGGGTAGCTGCCGGTGGTTGAAGAGCAGGACGCTTGATGTATCTTGAACTAGCATTTGCAGGCATGTGTGCTCTCCATTTAACTCACGCAGCCACGAGCGGAGAGGGGTCAGGGGGTGTCTTTTTCCTATTAAATCACCCTTTTCAGGTCCGGACATCAGTGGTCATCCACATGCCCTGTGGACCCTCACTGCAGGCAACAAACTTGATCCAGGAAATCCGAATTCCTGTGCTGAAGGCCACATGGTTGTTTGTTTACTTGTTTGTTTTGGGGGGATTGGGAGGGCAACAGCCTTCGCTCCTCTGAACTGCGCCGCCCACGTGGTTTTAACCTCTCAAAAACTCGCTGCCCTCAAGTCCGTTCCCACTTGGAGGACTCTGGAGGACAGGCTGGAGCAGCCCCTGTGCCTTCCAAGGGCACATCTTTATGGGGGTCAGCCTCCGCTCCCACGGAGCAGCTGGGGGTTCACTCCGGGACCTCGTAAACAGGAGATCAGTGGGCCGCCCACCGGGGCTTCTTGATTTCTCATCTCTGAAATGGAAATCCGAAGTTCTACCAGTTCCTACCCCTCTTAGGGTGGCTGTTTGCAAATGAGATACCAGCAAGTCAAGAGCTTGCTTCTAGGTTTCGAGACTGTACATGCCCGAGATCATTCCAAACAAAGCCTGTTTAGACACGTCTCGGGGCTCCGGGAGGGCTGCAGATCCGCTCTCCGTCCGTCCTGCCCAGTATGTGCGAGAGCTCGCTCCTCAGGGAGCCGGGAGGGACGAGTGGAAAAGAGCGATTGCCCCGGGACCGGGCCCCTCAGCCCTTTGAGCCTGGTCGAGGTCCTGAAGGTCTGTGTCTGGGGCTCACAGTGAGACCCCGAGAGTGAGGCCGCAACACGGGCTGCCCAGGGCTCTCCTGGCCACGCAGAGGCCAGCTCAGCAGGGAGGGCATTGGTTGGATGGTTGGTTTGTTCTAAGGGGTCCTCTTCAGAGGTTGTTTTGAAGAACGACCAGGAGAACTGAGTTGGTGCGGAAAAAGCCAGGAAAGGTAGACCCAGGGTTGTGGGGTTTTCCCCCATCACAACAAATGTCCCTTCTCATTCTTCACAGCGACAAGATCTGTCCTAGGAGGGGCCTTTGAGAGGCTGCAGCCCCGCCCCTGCGGGGGTTTTTGTGGTCCTCTGGAGGCCACCATTGTAACGCGGTGAAGCTTCTCCAGGGAAGGCTGGAAAGATGGAAGTGCCACGTTCTGGTGGCTTGGTCAGGAAACATAGCTTCTTTGCAGTTTGATCTTTCTGTTTAATAAAATATTAATTTCTGCCTCATCCCCTCACGTGGGAGAGCATACCACAGAGCCGCTGGCACAGAGCCCCTCACAATCCGGGAACTGTTGAGAGAGGGCAAGGAGCCCTGGAGACTGGGGGTCAGAGGTTGCACTGCTCACCAGAAGGTCGGAAGTTCAAACACACTCGCTGCGCTTCCAGGGAGCAGGCTGAGGCTCTGTGGCCGTACCGATGGGCAGTCTGGGAAACCCCGTGCAGGGGGCTCTGAGTGGCAGTGGGTTCTGGTGATTCCTGGTTCCGGAGTGGAGTGTCTCAGCCCCCCTTCGTGAAGCAGGATGACAAAATAAACAGGAGCGTCCCCTGCGGGCCTGTCACAGGCCCCGCCCAGGTGAATAGCCTTCATAAGGCCGACACAGCCCCTGCTGCCATTGCCGTGTGTGCGAGACACCACAGGGTGTTCTTCAAACGAGGCGGCCCAAGGGGAAGTGGTCAAGGCAGCCTGCAGGTTGGGAAGCCGGTGAGACCCAGAGCGAGAAGGAGAGGAGCAAACGGAGTGAGCACCTTGGCGGGGAGGGCTGCCGACGGTGGTGGGCCCTGCCTCGGGCCCCGGGACAGCGCAGTGCAGACCCACGGCAGCTTGGTGACCCCTTGCTGGGGGAGGGTCCAGGTGGCCAGAGGTCAGAGAGGAGGCAGCAGCGGGTCTCGAGCACCTGCCCAGCCAGGAGATGCGGTCACTTCTCTCTCAGCTTTGGGCACCGCCAGTCGGAGGGTGGGTTAAGCAGTGGCAGAACAACTCAGGCTTGGAGAAGAGGCAGTATGGTGCTTGTATGCAAAGTTTCAAAAAACACCTTGATAAGATTTCCGCCAGTCTTGAAGAGCTGCTGTCCTGGACATGAAGTCCATGTGTCCTTCACTTCTGTTCCTTGGGGAGCTCTGCATAGCCCCGCCTCGGCCCCTTCTTCAGGAGGGCTTTTGCCCTGGGTCGGCCCCACAAGCCCAGGAAAGCAGAGGAGATTGGAATGGCCCCGGCACCAGAGGGTGGGCAACCAGTGGCTCAGTCAGGCCAACCAGACTGCCCCTTGCCATGTGTTTGTCTGTCTGGCACAAGTATCTTTCTCCTATTGTGTGTGTGTGTGTGTGTGTGTACATACTGTGGGGGCCATGGCTTACCCCCCCTCTGATCTCACACGGGGGAGGACACAGAACCTCAGCATCAGGCTGAGGCTGGGCTGTGAGACCGAGGTTATGCCCCTCTGCTCCCATTTCCAAAGCCTCCAGCTTCCCTTGCCACCCGCTGTCTGGCAGACTCAGGGCTCTGCTGTTGCCACTGCGCCAGGGTCACAGTGTGTCGCCCTGCCTCCTGGATCTCGGGTCTGAAGGGCCCGACCCACTCCTGGCCTGCTCTCTCTTGTTGGAAGTCAGACCCCCTGATGTTCTGCTGCGGAGAAGGCTCGTTGAAGAACCAGCCAGATGGCCACACCGAGCAGTCGCCACATTGGCGTGTCCCTCCACCCCGTTGGCACTGCCCACCCAGCCCTGTCATGGAGTTACAAAGACTGGGGTTGGAAGAGCCTGGTGGAGTCATTCACAGCCCCATGGTGGGAGTGACGTTTGAAGACGCTCCCCGGAAGCCTGCACGACACAGACGCACACGCACGCATTTGGAATGCTCGTAGGCGGCGCGGACCCTTCAGTGGACACGGGCCTCATCAGTCATGATCACCTGACGCGGGTGCAAGGTGAAGGCCCCTGCCAGCCTCGGAGCACTTAATTAACGACTGCAAGTCTTAAGCGGAGAGCACGTGAAACTGGAAAAAATAAAAAAAAAGGAGTAACGATGGGTACCACCCAGGTAGATGAAATACCAAGTGCTCTTTCCAGGGGAAACAGGAAGGCTGGGGTCCACCAGAGCATTGCTCTGGACCCACGAATTGCACTGTGGATCTGCCAGGCGCCCCCCTTCTGCTCAGGGCTTCCGCAGCAAGAGGAGTTATTCCCAGGTCAGCTGGAGCCAAGGATAGCGTCTTGTGGTAGTGAGGTCTTGTGGCCCCTGGGCGAGGGGCCGAGGCATCCAGGCCTGGGGGTGAGGGTTGTTCTGGTGGTGCAGGGCCAGGGGTCAGGCCCGACAGCACACGTGCTCCCTTTACATTTCTAGGTTGTCCCCAAACACCATGGTGACACCCCACAAGAAGAGCATGCTGGGAAACGGAAACTACGATGTGAACGTCATCATGGCAGCCCTTCAAACCAAAGGCTACGAGGCTGTGTGGTGGGATAAGCGCAGGTAACTGGCACTGGCTGGACTCGGGGTGGGGAGGGGGGGGCAGTGGGGACAGCATGGCCACAAGGTTGAGGTGAGTCTTGGGCCTGGGAGCCCGGCTGAGGGGGCTCTTCACCCTGCTCCTCCGCTGCAGGGATGTCGGCGTCCTGGCTCTCACCAACGTCATGGGCTTCATCATGAACCTGCCCTCCAGCCTGTGCTGGGGTCCACTGAAACTGCCCCTCAAAAGGCAGCACTGGATCTGCGTGCGAGAGGTGGGCGGGGCCTACTACAACCTCGACTCCAAGCTCAAGGTGCCCGAGTGGATCGGAGGCGAGAGTGAGCTCAGGTAGTCTCTCTGCGTCTGGGTGGTGGGGGTGGGGGGGAGGGGGAGAGAAGCCGTGGCCGGGACTCCACCAGCCCGTGTTCTGAGGAAGCTGAGTCCCTCTTTGGTTACTGACAAAGGAGACAGAAGCACAGCAGGTCAAAACCTCCTCCAGAGAAAGACGGGCCTCTGCCCGTCTAACAGTTAGTCTCAGGAACTCACGGGGTGGGGGTGGGGGGGTAGTTCTGCCCTGCCCTCAAGTGGCTATGGTGGGCATCGACTTGATAGCAGCATGTTTGGCTGGGGTTTAATCTGGGCCAGTCTACCAGGGAGTGCTGCCGAGTCCCTGTGGTGAGGAGTCCTTGAGGCTTGGGACCTAGCGTTTCCCACCCTTCAGGGACTACACTGGGATAGTTGCCAGAGAGAACCAAGTTGACCTTTGACCAAAGAAAAGGCTTCTAACCACTAGAAGTCCTTCACTTTGAGCGCTTCAGGCTGTTCCCCCCAGAAGGAGTTTCCATTGGCAACTCCCAATTGGAAATCTAGCTGGAGAGCGAACGTCGGGGGACCGCTTGTGCGGTTTTGGAGCGTGTGGCCAGCATTGCCTGCTCTCCGCCTTCTCCCCCCCTGTAGGAAGTTCCTCAAACACCATTTGCGAGGGAAGAACTGTGAGCTCCTGCTGGTGGTCCCTGAGGAGGTGGAGGCCCGTCAGAGCTGGAGGGCCGACGTGTAACCCAGCTCCGCGGCTCCCGGAGCCCCCACAGCGGCTCTGCCCAGACCCAAAAGCTCATCAGGTTCGGCCCCCCTGCGACCCGACAGTGCAATAGGATCCACGTAGGGACGGGTCGGAAGAACCAGCAGAGTTGCTCGTTTCTGGGAAAGGCGGGGAGGCTATCTTTGCACTTAGGTCACGCCATTGAAGACCCTTGGTTCTAAGGGAAAGTGGGGGGTGTCCCAGTTTCTTTTCCACTTTCCTGGGAGGACTTGACGCAGGTTCTGCTGGAGTGAGCGGATCACTACGGCTCCAGCCTCACCTGGAGATGCTGCCTCCACTGCCCCGGTCCGGGAAAGCCACTGGGTCTGAAGACGCGGTGCCCACAGAGCTCGAGACGGGCTCGAGGACTGAGAGCTGTGGGGTCTCTCAGGCAGCCAGATCTCCAGCCCTAGCAGCAGACTGCGTGCTGCCTCCACCCCCTTTTTTTATCCCCGACGCTGAAAGTTGGCTTATGGCCATTCCTGAAGTTTTATAATGAAATGTTCCCTACTAGTCCAAGCCGGGTGGTTGAGTCCTGCAATACTCTAGTGCGACAGGGGTGAGATTTACCTATGAGGATATAGCCAGGCCCGCGAGGGCAGGCCCAGGGCGGCTCGTCTCAGGAGCTCTCGTCCCGGTTCATTCCTACCATTTCACTACGTTTCTTTAGAAGGCCCTGGGGCCAGGGGGACACGTTCCCAGGGGACCCATCCGTTGGATGCAATCAATGTCTGCGAGAACACACTGCACTGTTGGGACCGAGTGGGCGGCGAGTGCTGTGAGGGAAGGTGAGCTGCTCAGGCACGTGGAGACCAGCAGCAGACCCGGACACGGCTGTCACCCTCCTGAGGTCTCCGTCACCACTCACAGCTGGCCCACCTCTCGCCCCCTGAAATAGTTGGGTCCCTAGTCCCCTAACAGCGGGGCACAGCTGGAGGAGTCAGAAGTACCACCCGCCCCACAGTCTGCCGTGACATGGTGGCCCCAGGCAGGGAGACCCTGTCCAGTCCTCACCCATCAGCACTCTCGCCAGGGCTGGGAGCTGCCCCCTGGCCAGACTTCTCAGCAAAGCCAGCCAGGCTGGCACCACGGGACGGAGCGCAGCTTCCTCCCCACTGTGACTGGAGTGCATGTTTACACCAGCACTTGTTCTGCACACCCGTCTCCAACCCAACGAGGCTGTTTTTATGCCGAGTAACAAGCCACCAGGCAGCCGCTGCAGCCTCTCCTGCGCCGGCACCACAGGGAGCTCGCCGCCCCTCCGCCTTTGTACAACTACATTCCAACCAGCATCGGCCGGAAGTGACAGCCCCCCTTGCTGACTTGTCACAGGCAGGACCCTGGGTCCACTGGCACTGGCCATGACAGTAAGCCATTTCTTGGGAAGAGGAGGGAGCCCCTCCCCACATCCCTGCTGAGCCCGGCGGCACTCCTAGGAGCCCTGTGCACCTGGGCCCACCAGCCAACTGGGCGATGCAAAGACGCCGCAGCACTTCAGGGCGGTTTCTCTGTTCATATCAGATTCTGGTGCTTAGGAACAGGGACCCTTGCTGATGCTCTAGGGCAAAGAGGGCTCCCTCTTTTAAGGAAGGAGGCAGGCCCAACCCTGATGCCCAGTAAGGGGCACCCCTAGGCTTTTTGTTTGTCTTGCTTTTATTCCTCTCTGTCATTGGCCTTGTGCTGGGTTTGTTTACAAAAGATGTATTTTGTTTAACCAAACATTAAAATCGGAAAACTCCATGCAGAATTCTTTCTCGTCGACCTCAAGTTATGTAAACAACTAAACCTGGCTGTGATGTTGCTCTAAAAAACTACCAACCCTCCTCGGACCTGGCCCGCAGGCTTCCTGTGCTGGGGTGAAAATCCAGAAACCTCTCCTTGTATTTGGTTCTGATGAAACCCTCGAGTGGCTTCCTGCTCACTCTGACAGAAGACAGCTGGGCATTTGAAGATCCCCCCACTAACGGGTAGGGGGGAGTATATATCCGAATGGAGCCTAGACTCTCAAAGCAGCAGACTGCTAATGGAGGTCTTTGGATGGCGTGTGCTGTTAGGCAGCCTGGGAGATCCAGAGAGGTCAGGGGTCACCTCCACTCTGCACATGGCAAAGGAGGTCAAATCCAAGTTCTACTGGCAATTTCTCCTTGCCCCTAGGTTAGAAATTGCCCCCCCCCCCCGATCATTCTCTACAAGCATCTAGAAATGTGGCATCCATTTAATGACTGCCTTGTCTGAAAGGGGGAAGATTTCAGAGGTCTTAAAAAGGCCTTGGGAGCCAATCCTCGGGGGGGGGGGGGAGAGCAACACTACTGGGTGCTGAGAAATGCTGAGCAGCAGCCCCGTCGTTGCCCTTGTCAAATGCTCTGAGCCAAGTGGTGCTAGCTGGCTTAAACAGCACGGAAGTGTGTGGCGACACAGTCAGTTGGAATCATTTTTAATATTTAAATACAAAAAGTGATTGCTGCCATTTTTTTTATACACACAGTACAGGGTTATCGGCCAAAATGCAGAGGAACCAGCTCCTCCCAACACATGGGCACAGGCTGACGGGCTTATGCCACACACTGCGATGCCTTGTGCCTGCGCATATTGTGTGTGTCCCTCCCCGACACCACTCTGAAATGGCACGCATCACCATCGCTCAGGGTCTCAGGTCTGACCTCACAACGGGAGGGCGCGGGAGGTCTTGGGCGCAAATCCGTGAGGGCGGGGGAGATGGGTAGCCGTCTGCATGGACGCACTCGGGGGTTGACGTGCAGCAGACCCAAGAGCTAGCGTGACGGAGTGGAGAGAGCCTGGGTACAAAGGTGGGAGTATCTGTAGGGTCGGGATTCTCCCACCAGGTCCAGACAATCGATGTGCCAAAGTTTGACCAGAAAACACCAAAATAACTCCCCAAATCAGCAGTTCTAACAATTGAGATTCAAACTTCCCCCACTAAGCTCAAGACAGGTTAAAACTCTAGATCTTCCCAGGCAGTGACGGCAGAGACCCTGGCATTCCTCCTGACAGTCCCGTGTTGGGCCCTAGGAGTATCTGGAAGAGAAAAAGAGGGTGGTCAGGGTGGTACCAGTTTGAGAGGCTCGCTGTTAAGGAACACAGCTGACAGTGGGTTAAGTGCCAGGCCACACTAGCAGCCCCGGGAGAGAAGGAAGAGGCGGGTTGTTGCCAAAGGATTGGCCGTCCTCGGGCGGTCCCGTCCCCCTGTCCTGCAAGGCCACTGTGAGTCAGCTGGTAGCAGGGGGGCGGTAAGGACCTCCGTTCCACCAAACAGACAAGGTCCGCGGCACACTGCTGCAGGCACAGTGCAGCACACCATGGAGCGGCCCCTGCCCCAATCTATCCACTGATCGCGCAGGCGGGTCGGAGAGCTGCCACGGTGCCCGGGGCTGGCAAAATGCCAAGGAAGGGGGCTCACCTGCCGCTGCTGGAGTTGCTGCTGTTGCTCCATTTGCAACTTCTCCGTCTCGAAGACAACGGGGAGAACCAGAATCATAAAGGACGTGGTCCCGATCCACAAGGCGGCCCTGGAAAACCTGGGGCGGGGCGGTGGGTCGCGTGTGGTCGGAGGTCACCAAAAACCAGGAGCCAAGCCTCCCTCCCCCCCCCCCCCCCCCCCCCCCCAGCCCCTGCTTCAGACTAGGCAGTTTCCCCACCAAGCTCCGGCTAGGGCCCCCATGCCCACCCCCCCGCAGCAATTCCCGGAGCTGCGCACGAGCTGCACGCGGCGGGCAGCAGTTTCAGGTGCGCCCGCGGGTTCTTTGCCTTGGCAAAGCTGCTGCTCTGGCCCTTGGCTCGCTTCATCTGAAAGGCTCCTCACGGTGGGCCAGCCCGACACCGTCGCCACTCCAGCCGAGGCAACCCGGGCTCAGACGGTGAGGGTGCCACCCGTCCAAGGTCACTCCGCGAGCCGATGGCCGGCTGGCCTCGGAGCCGCCTCTGCTCGTCTCCAAAGCCCGCGCGCTCTCCGGCCGCGGCCCCAGCCAGCCCGCACGCACCCCGCGCCGCCTTCCCCCGCGACTCTTACCTGTACATTTTCTGAGCCACAAAAAAGGAGAGATCAAAAGTGGCTCCGGCGGCGGAGCGGACTCTCTCCGGGAACATCTCCGTCAGACCCCAGAGTCTCTCCGACAGGGTCTCGTCTAGCTGTGGGGGTGGAGGCGCCGGTCTGAGCCCAAGCGGCCGCAGCCACCGCTCCGACCCAGGGGGGCCCTGACACCCCCGCCCCCACCCCGCCTGCTGCCCGGCGAAGCCGCCTCCGCTCCAACCTCTCCCGGCTCAGCCATGCCCCCTCACCCTGCTCCCGCAGCACGCGGCGCCCACACCGCCGGGCGCCCCGGCTCCCGGCCGCCCCGCCTCGCAGTCGCGCGGGGCCCAGTACCTCGTCGTCTTCGTCCTCCTCTAGCTCCTCCTCGGGCTTCTCCGCGTCGCCTTTCGGGAGCAACTCGTCCGGGGACGCTGGCGCCCCGGGGCCGGCTGCAGCGGCGGCGGCGGCGGCCATGGCTGTAGGGGACACCGGAAGCGGAAGAGAGGAGGCGAGCGTGAGTGACGTGCGGACAGACGTGCCCTTCCGGCCACCGAGACGCCCCCTCCCCCCCTACGGAACAGGGCAAAGAGCGGCGCCCTCTAGAGGGGAGGTCTTCACACTCCCGTTAGTCAACTGTGGCCGCGGCCAAAGCCCTTTCCCTTGGCCCATGTTTCTCAGCTTCCAGTAGGCCCGAAACATGCATACGTAAGACATACATAAACTGGGCCATGGACAAAGAAGGCCAAGGAGGAACTGATGTCTTTGAATTAAGGTGTTGGCGAAGAAGATTGAGTCCATCATGCACCGCCGGGAAAAGATACGTGCGCTTTGGAAGAAGAAGCACGATCAGGGTGCTCGGAAGAAAGGATGGCGAGACTTTGTCTCAAGTGTTTTGGGCCTGGTGTCAGGGCAGGCCGGTCCCTGGCGAAGGGCATCGTGCGCGGTGACGGAGAGGGGCCGTGACGAAGAGGAAGACCTACAGCACACACGAAGCAGCTGAGGTCCCAAACTGAAGAATCCAATTTGGTGGATTACACAGAAATCGGCTTTTTTTTTTTTTTTTGGGGGGGGGGGTATCACTGCCCCCTGGTGGTCGTGGACGCTACCCAGTGCCGCTCCTGAGAGCCGCCGCTGGTTTTGAACCGCCAAGCCTATGGGCCACAGCCCCGCACTCCACCACTTACGCCACCGGGACAAAGCCCAGAAATCGGCTTTTTTGGCAAGCCTCCCTGGAATCCCCATGTCAATTTCCTAAGAGGTATATGCTGTTTGTTTTTCTCTTGGGGTGGGGGTGTAAGAATAAGAAAAAAATTTTTTTCTTTTTTTAAATATTTTTTTGTTTTGGGGGCATCACCGCCCTCTGGTGGTGGGAGTAGGAGGTTCAGCCTTGCTGCTGGAATTGAACCTCCGTCCCACTGGGCTGCAGTCCCGCACACAACCACTGCGCCACCGGGGCCCAGCCTTCCTATTCTCTTAGGATCATTTCACCCCTATCTTCACCTTTTGCCTGTAGGGTGGATAGAGATGTTTCTTTTTAAAATGTCCCCCCAGCAAGGTGTTGACATACACAGGCTCAGAGAATCTCAGGATGCGTGTCTGAATCCTCACAAGGATCCCCAGTTAGAGTCCATGGAACCTCCGCCATCTGTTCACACCTCTCAGGGGTTGCTGGGAGGGTGAGGGTTCACAATACAGTCCTGGTCATCTTTGAACCAGGCATCGGATTATAAGCTTCCACGATGCCTGCTTACTCGTACCTTTGAAAAAGGACAAGGTCACCTACTGTTCAAAGTCAGGGTGGTGACGAGATTTGAGGAGGGGAGATTTGAGGATGGGGAGGGGTATTTGGACGGAGATACAGGAGAGGCGCTTAGGAGTGGTGGGTAGAAGTTCAGTTTCTTGATTTGCATGGGTTTACATGGCAGTGTTCTTTTGAAGTAGTGCAGTCAGCTGAACACTTAGGAAGGATTTTTTTGGGCTGAGCCCCGGTGGTGTAGTGGTTGTGCGAGGGACTGCGGCCCACTGGGATGGAGGTTCAATTCCAGCTCCACAGGCTCCTCCTACACCCACCACCAGAGGGCAGTGATGCCCAAAAAACAAACAAACAAACAAACAAAAAAAGGATTCTTTTGGGGGGGTGGGGGGG